>JAWDJX010000053.1:0-177485 GCA_033117895.1 Extremus antarcticus | reverse complement strand
AACTTAAACGTATAGATTATAACGACGTATATAGCTACCTCTTATAGAATAGATACGAGTTATCGCTATATAATAGATAATCTACTACTCCTTTTGATCTAGTATCACGCTAGTGACTTAGAGTATATAATCCTTACGTTATAGAGCTAATTACATTCACTTTAAATTCCATGTCCTTTTGGGTCGACTTAGTCCGCCGTAGCAAGGCGACCAGATTTCCATCATGCCCACGTGCCATTGGAGTACATTAGCTCTCTTCATCCACGCGGACTTGCATATTCATCTAATCATCCAGTTTGCTGCCGCTGAGATTCCTCTGACAAAGCTCAAGGATCCCATGACCAAGCATTGAACTCCCATTGCTTGCCCTCTCTATTGTGCAGGCCAATGCTCCAACACCACCGACCTTAGCTCGACCTCCGCATCCACCACCCTCTCAACGACATCCCCACCAACTGGCCACTCCCACCACCGCCACCATGGCCCCCACCCCCTCACCCACCCTCCCCCGCGCCCGCAAAACCGCCGCCGCCCCTCCAATGCAACACACCCGCGGCGCCCGCCCCCGATGGATGTTGCACCTGCAAGCCGTCTTCTGGCGCGTGCTCATGTCACTAGGAATGTTCTTCCACCGCCTCGCCCCTCCCCGGCCGCCAAAACCAGACTTCTCGCGCGTGATACCCAGCACAATCTCTGCGGACAAGTCGGGGAGTATCACGCTCAATTTCTACGTACCGAAGGACTACGGCACCCAGCGGCGACTATGGACTGGACGGGGACTGGAGGATGAGGAAGCGGGCGAGGAGATGGGGAAGATTGACGGGCAGTTGAGGAGATTTAGCACTGCGTTCTCGGATCTAGGGGCGGGGTTGAGGCGGAAGAGCATGACTGCTAGACGGTGGGGTGGGTATCCTGTGGTGATCAATTTCCACGGGGGTGGGTTTACGCTCGGCAAGCCGGGGGATGACGCACGGTGGTGTGGGACGGTGGTGGATGAGTGCCATGCGGTGGTGATCAGCGTCGACTACCGCCTCGCGCCCGAATGTCCTTTTCCGACTGCGGTAGAGGATGGCGTGGACGCGGTGTTATACGTGCACAACCATGCGGACGAGCTGGGAATCGACAAAACAAAAATCGCGCTCTCAGGATTCTCCTCAGGCGGCAACATGGCCTTCACAGTCCCCCTCCGCCTCTACGACGAACTCCACGGTTTCCCCCGGGACGCCGCCCCCACCCCCGCTCCAACGACAAAACAGCGCATGGAGCGCGCCCTCCACGGCCACGCCCTCTCATCCTCCCCCACCGCCTCCTCCACAACCTCCGGCCCGTCAGCAAGCTCCGAGTCCACCAAAGTCGAAATCCTCGACCCCGACTCCCCCGCCTCCCCCGCCCAACCCTCAAAAGCCCAACCCTCCCCCCGAGTCCGCGAAGCAAAACAAATGCCCGACATCAAACTCGCCTGCCTCATCCCCTGGTACCCGCCCGTAGACTATACCCGCACCCGCGCCCAGCGCCGCGCGACCTCCGCCCGCACGGACCAAGAGCTTCCCGCCTTATTCACAGACTTATTCGATGAATCCTACCTCCACCCCCCGGACACCATCTCCCTCGATTCCCCCTACCTGAGCCCCGGCGTCGCGCCCACAGCCCTCCTCCGCGCCGCGCTGCCGGAGGAGATTATCATGCACACCTGCGAATGGGACATGCTGCTCGAAGAAGGCGAGGTTTTCCGCGAGAGACTGGCGTCTGCCGAGGTGGGGAAGAAGGTATGGTATAAGATGGTAGAGAATGTGCCGCACGCGTGGGATAAGGCGCCTAATCCGTGGAAACCCACCCCCGGGGTGCGGGAGCATTATTTAGGGGCGTGTAAGGAGATGCGGAGGGTGTTGTGGCCGAGTTTGCAGGCGCAGAGGCCGGCTGTGGAGAGGCAGACTACCGTTGGGCATTTCCCTACCGCGGCGCCGAGGGGGAGTGTTAGTGTGGTTAGATAGGGGAGGGAGGTTGATGGGATGGCAGTGTGGGATTTGCTGAGCTGGAGGTATTGATTGTAGCGTTTGAGCGAGCGAGGGCATAGGGCATGGACTGGAGTGTATAGCATCAATAATTTAGCGAGGACACTGTTCAGAGCACAGGAAGAAACCGACTTGATAGCCTTTTTCTGATTCTGTCTGTCCATCCGCATATCCCGCGGAATAATTACACGGTCAGCGAAGCCAAAGCTGCGACCCACGCTCAATTGCTATGCAAGCAAGCAACATCTATACTAAGTTCGTCGACTTCGTCTCGTCGTCACATGAACATGCAGAATGCACACTTTCTTTCACCACCCCCACCCTCCACCCAGCACATCCCGCACTAACACATCTTATACGCGCAATGCCCCTCCGCGCTCCTCTTCACCTCCTCCGTCTCCAACTTATAATCAATCACCACATCCAAATCCCGCCTGTTCCCCTCACTCGGCTTACACGCCAACTGCCCCGTCACCTTCTCCCCGGCCTCCACCGTCAGCACATCGCTCAGGTAAAACACCGTCTGCTTCCAGTGCGTGTACTTGGTGTGCGGCCCCGTGGAGAAGCGCACCGGCTTGTGGCAGGCGGAGAACTCGATGTCGAACCAGGCGATGAGGGCGTGGATGTAGTCGGTGCGGCGCACGGACATGTTGAAGGGGAGGGCGAAGGCGAGGTCGGCGGCGGTGCAGGTGTAGAGGTCGAGGGTCAGGACGGCGCAGGGGTCGGTGACGACGGCTTTGAGGTCGACGGTGTCGACGAGGGGCTCGGTGAGGGCGGTGAGTTTGAGGGGGGTGTAGTCGAAGCCGTAGACTGAGTCCCAGACTACAAACCCAGGTTAGCAGATGGATGTTGTAGGTCGGTAGAGGTGAACGTACACCCAATCTTCTCATCCTTGTAATCGCCATCCTCGATTCCAGCCATGAAGATCGTCGCCTTGTCCGGGAAGATCAGACCTTGCCCATCTTTCCGCAGATACCTGTCGCGTGCCCACAGCACCGTATCCAGCATGCTCTCGTACAGCAGGAAGTACCCCATCCACTCCGAGATGATAATATCCACCTCCGGGAACGGCAGCTCCACCTCCTCCATCTTGCCTTGCAAAAGAGTAATCTTATCCGACATACCATTCTGCTCCACTATCTCCCTCGCCTTGAGAATAATCGTGCTCATGTCCACACCAATCACGTGCTTCGCGCCGGCTTTCACCGCAAACCTGAATCGAGAAAACTCACCGGTCAGCATTCTCTTCTACACCACACTTGAGTCAAAGCATGTGATAAGTGACTTTGGAGTGAAGTATAATGTACATGCTGAGGATGGATGTACCGCATCCCACGTCCAGCACCACCTTGTCCTTGAAGATGTGCTTGTTGTTGTAGATGGCGTCGCGGTACGAGCGCGTGCGCACCTCGTCTTTCAGCATCTCCTCGTGGATGCCGTGGTGGTTGTAGCTGTTGAAGTAGTGCACTTCGCTGTGCGACATGCCGGCGAGGCGGTCGTCGGACTTGATGTTGGAGTGCCCGGTGGGCTTTTCGGACGCCATGGTGAGGTGAAGGTGTTGGGGGAGGTATGGGGAGTCGTGAAGGTCTTGTTATATTCAAGCTCGTGAAGAAGAAGAGCAAAGAAAGCTTCCTAGAATTTAATGTGGGTCCGGTGTTAGCGCACAAGCGGGCCGTGGAACCGTTGTGCTAGTTTGGAGCTTAGTATGGACGTTCTTTTGCCTGACTTCTGTTCTGCTTTTTCTTAATAATGATGCATCGAAGGGACAGTCGTCAAAGTAAATTACATTTCACTACACTATACTACAGATCACTTGATCACGCCCACTAGCTACATACATAGATGCACATGCACAACAAATCTACATACCACACATCCGAGCAACAGCTACCCATCTCAGAGCCCATCCATCCTCCATCTCACGTCGCCTTCCCCTTCCCCTTGCCCTCATACTTCGGATCCGGCGGCGGCGGAGCACCCCTTTTCGGCTCAAACCTCTGCTCCGACCCATCCCTCGAAGCAGGTTTCCTCTCCCTCTCCCCCATCGGCCGTCTCTCCTCCGTATCATACTCCCCCTCCGCTCCCCCCTTCTGCCTCTGCCTCTCGAAACTCCGCATCAGCGCCATCTGCTGCTCCAACTCCTCCGCATCAATCAGCCCCACCCCCTCCACAAACTCCTTCTTCGGCTCCTCCCTCCTCCGCATACTCCGTGGCATATCATCGGACCGAACATCCTGCAACGCACTAGTGAGGTCCTCATGGAACTTCGACGTCCTCGGATCAGCCGGTCGCAGCTCCCGGAGCGGCGCCATTTGTCTGCCGCGGGTCGCGGGGTTGGACTCGAACTGGCCCACGCCTGCTAGTAAGACGTCGCCGCTAGAGTGGAAACCGGAGAGGATATCTTCCTCCTCGACCTCCTCGGCGTCATCGTCGACCATCTCGTCGTCTTCGTCGTCTACTCCGAGGGAATTGTCATCGACGTCCTTGGGGTCGTTGTCGTCGTCCTTGAATTGGAAATCGTCGGGCGACTCGTAGTTATCAGGATTAAAATCGCTATCATCGTCATCGTCATCATCATCCCCAGCAGCTTCCGCCTCCGGAGAAGGCGCCCCAGCACGGCCGCGCGAAGAACCAGACTTCGACCCCTTCCCCATCAAAAGATCCATCGACGGATTATCCTTCAAAAACTTCGCAGCGCTCCCACCAACTTCCGCCTCCGGCGAAGGCGCCCCAGCACGACCCTGCGGCGGAGCTGCCGAGGTCTCCAGCCCCGACACGATCCCCGAGAGCTTAGACAAGTAGTCCTTGAGGTCGAACCCGCCTGTGCCCGACGCCGTCGGCGCCGCGGAAGGAGGATACACTTTCAGCATCTCCCGCTCCCGAGCTTTCCGGTCGGCCATGAGCCCTTGTATCCTCCTGGAGTAGTCCTCGAGGCCAGGGTCGCGGGCGGGGTACGGTTCATAGGGTAAACCAGGCGAGGAGGTGCGGACGTCGGCCATTGGGGAACCGTCGTCGCGAGCCGGCGAGGGAGCTTTGCTACGCACATCAGACATTGGAGAGACCGACGGTCGCTCAAGTCGACCGGGGGATGATTCCTTTGGCGGTGGACTCGGGCTCGGCAGGCGCGCTGCGCGCTTTGAGGCGGCGTCTTTGGCTCGATTGAGCTCGTGGCTCACGAAGATGAGGGTTTTCGTTTTGGCGACCCAGTCGGTATCGGCGGGGTATTCTGTCCGAATGAAGAGGTTGTCGGCGTGTCCGTGCCATTGGTTGAGACGGTGTAGGAGGTTGCGGACTTGCATGTCCAGGATCTGGAGGCGAGCACGCATGTCTGAGGGGGTTAGCTCGTCCATGTCGGGTTTGTCGAAGTGGCGGTATTGCTCGGTTAGGACGAGGAGCTGGCTGGCGAGGGCGTTGTACTCGGAGAGTAGTTCGCCGATTTGGGGCTGGCGGTTGCGCTGGGCCGCAACATCCGCTGGGGTGGAGCGAGCTGCCTTCGGTGCAGCTGACTTAGAACTGCTTGCTGCGGGTGTAGACTCCTTGACTGGGTTGAGCAGGTTCTCAATTGATGCTTTGGGCACTGGCTTCCTCGAGATCTTGGTCTTGGGTGGCGGCATGTCGTCCGCTGGCGCTGGCGTAGGGGCAGCTGTCCTCGAAGCAGAGGGTGCTCGACGAGTGTCTAGTGGAGGCGGAGTGGATCCATAGAGGTCTTCGTCTTCTGGAGATGATCTCCTTGGCCTGGAGGACGTTCGAGGTTCATCTGTTCTTGCTGGTCCTGGTCCTGGAGCTGGACCGCTGGTGGTCGACTTAATGGCTTGGCCGCTAGTAGTTGAGTTACTGTCCTGACCGCTGGTACTTGACTTAGTATCCTTCTTCTGAGAAGGGTTGGGCTTGGGTTTGGGAGGCATGGTAGGAGATGTCCTTCAGCTGCTACTGAAGGGTAGAGATGAGTATACAGGTAGTTTGAGATAAGTAGTGGATCTTGGTAGATAGAATTGGGAATAGTAAAGGGAAAGTCCTCGAGGACCTGAAACAGCGCATATACCATCATTTCAGCCTCGTTGTTTGCTGTGTACTACTGTTACTCACATGCTTGACGGACACTTGACTCGAGGTCTGGGTTGTTTGTTCGAGGCAAATCTTGGTGACTGGACATGTGCCTGCGCATGGCGCCTGAAACTTCTGGGGTCAGTGCAGCTATATATATGGAGAAGAAGGGCCTGGTTGGCATAGATGCTGAATGTTGGAGACAGACGATGGGCAGACTCCACGTGGCGTGCGGTGTGCTTGGTTGCACAGCATATGAGAGCCCAAGGAGTGGGGACCGCGTGATCCGGGTGAGTGCCATTTGTCACTGCCAGACCGGCATCGTAATGGCGTTGAAAGGCTGTACTGATTGGCAGAAGTACGCCTCGGAGTAGGGAGAAGGCTATGGGACACAGTGTTATGTTCGCGAGTGTCATGAAGTCCACCTGAAGTCGAGCTAAAGTGCAGTGCGGTCACCAGCGGGCCGAACCGAAGTGACTTCACGTTATCGACGCGCTACTCTATCTCCTTTCCATACTCCGTACATCATCTCCAGTCCACTTCACTCCGTGTCTTCTGCCTTACCCCCTTCTCGCAAGATCATGATCGCACGCGTACAGCCAGGGCAACCTTGGCCCTAAGCAAACACCACATGTGCAGAAGACCACTCCTCAACGAAGGGCTACGCGTCTTTTGCGATGCTTTTGGCTGATGACCCTCTTTGCGAGCACCAAAACTGTCATATGGCCAGCGTTTCTGGCCTTCCCGATTGCTGCCGCGTCATATCGCAGCAGGGATTGTTTGCCATGGACCCCACAAGACTAACGAGAGTGACTCGAGCTGTGCACTTTTTGGTATATGTTTCTCTGCTCTACCTACTTCTCTTAACAAACTGTCAATGCCTTTTGATATCCACAAACATTCTGCGAACTCTCCCTCGTTACCTAAAGACATCCAAAACATTCAACTAAACCACAAGCAACCTCCTGTGTATTGCACGAAACCATACCAGGAGTATGTCCTCTCCAGTCTATGGCGACTCTCCTGGCATCCTCGCCCGTAAGGCGAGGGAGAAAGTAGTCAGAGAGCGCGAGGCCGCCGAGAGATATGAATACGAGAAGCGACACCCGCGTCGTATCCCACGCCCCCAGAGAAGGATAGGCTCAACGGGCTACCCTCCTATGGATGCGAGTTCTGACGATTCCGAACCTGAAGATGTGACACCAGAGGCCCGGCAGGCTCAAGCGCAGTTCAATAAGCTCCCTCTCAATCAGAAATGCAAAGAGCTTCGAAAAGAGCGTTCCATTCTAGAAAGCTGGATTGCGGATTTGAGGGCCAAATACTGGCAGTTCAGAACTGACGTTCCGAAGCACAGTGTACAGCAGAATCACTCAGACATGACCCGGCTGAACGGAAACAAGGTTGTCCTTGAATCGCAAGTCAAGACCTGGAATCGACGTTGGAATGCTATCCATAAGTATCATGAGTCCTTGGATAAAGGGAGCAATCAAGAATCGTTGGCGAAGTGGCTGGATAGTGTCAGTGGGCTCCAGATCATAGGCCTCGAATTCTCCGTATCCTGTGCCAAAATCGCGTTTGAGGAGCAAAAACATCCGGGCATGTCGGACCATCAGTTTGCGGAGCAGCAGGCCAAGAAGTTCCTACAGGACTTCGAATTGAACACACCGAAGAAACCGCTTATACCTCTCATCACGCCAAGCAAGAGTGCGGACTGGCTGAGGCTTGCACAAAACGTCAGTACAGATTATCGGCCAAATCTGAAAGAGATGAAAGAGATGGAAGACGCGTATGCTGCATACTATTTCAATTCGAAGGTTTCTTTCGAAGCCCAAGCAACCGAGCTATTTGATATGGGGACGCCTAAGGATACCGCTCTCGAGGATGCAGACTATCTGTGCCGCGATCTTGACGTCTTGATCCGGCATGAGACGGACTCTGAGAAACGTGAGAAATGGCTGGAAATGCTCGAAAAGATCGATTGCCAAAGGTACAGGCTCACGGGATGCGTCTGGATCAGTACGTTAAGGTTTTATACGGCAGCTTACGAGAACGGCTACGAATTCGAATCTTTACCAGAGCTGACACCAGGCGACAAGGAGGCCTCAGGCGATGAGCAGCCTTCTTCGTTAGAACCGAGTGCTTTGGCAATGGAGGATATCAGGCTCACGTCTGCTATTCCTAGTTCGGCAAGTGCGGCGCTTCCATCAGGCAAAGCCAGAACATCGAAGTTCGTCGAGTCTGGTCTTGACACTCTGCTGGAGGAAGGCAGCGAAGAGGGCAGTCAGGGTAGGGGCCGTCAGCAAGGCTCGCAACAGTTGAGTACCCAATCTCAAACACCTCAAGGGCTGGGCCAAGGCGGAGAGCAGCAGCAGCCGAAGAGTCCAAGAAGAAAAGAGGCAAGCCGTGACCTACGGAAACAAGCTGACGCTGGTGCAAGTTGGACTGACAGCTCAGAAACCGGGGTCGCTACTGCTGTGCGAAGTGGACGTGGGAAGTTGGTTGACACTGCAAGCAGAAGTGCGTACGGAAGTCCTGAGCCTGTTGCCCGACCCAGCTCGTCTCCACGAGAGCCTGAGGATCACGGCGACTGGGCTGCTGACGACAATATGCCTGCTATACTGGCGATGATTGAAAGGCAAGAACTTGAGGAGCAGAGGAAGAAGACATATGGCTCGGGATGATACATGCATCATCTCTGCGACGATTCTGTTGTCCGGTCCGGGCAATGTTTGTGCGGCATGGTATGTTTGTGTTTCGTATGCTTCTGTTCAGCGGCGGCTAATTTCGATTGGTACCTTGGGTGTACGTTCCAGGCGAATGTGCACGTTTGCACAGTTATGTAATCTGCTAGTATGCTCTGCCTCTCACATAGCAGATAGGCTGCTCTGAGGCAGTGTCTGTAAGTATACGGTCTGTAATAATTCCTTCAGCTCTCCCCATCCGTGTTTGCATTGGCTCAGGTGGACATGTCTTCACGTCAGCTATCTGAATGGAGCGCTCCGCACATCGACTCAGGCAGTCTTTCATCTCAATTTGCTGTTCAACGTCTCCGAGAGTCTGCTGCAAGGGCTGGTGACCACGGGAAACTTCTCCACCAGAACAAGCTGGATCTGGGCGTGTCATTCCTTCGGTTGATTGTTCTCTGACAGATGCCGACTGCAGTGACTCGAGCAGTACTCATTGACAACAAGCAGCGACGGCGATGCACTATATGAAGGCTGGGCCAGCCTGCCGGTTGTTCCAAGACTCTTTCCACGTTCTCAATATCTTCTTGCCTATTCCAACCTCTATTACTGATAGCATTCAATGGAACCAGGCAATAAACCCAGCAAGGACTTTGATCCACTCGGACCCTTCATCGATGATGCCTACAAAAGTGATCCCGTCGACCAAGAGGATGTTGTGCGACGGGCGAAGTCACTCATGGTACGCTTTCCATCCAGCACCCCCGTTCCTCGAGCCTGCCACAAGCTGGGACTGGCTAGAACTTGCAGTCGGTGTAAAGCACAAGTACAAACTGCTACTCAACAAGCTCGACAATGTGGTCGGGAAGTACCGGCCAATCGAGCTCAACCCTGAGAAGGTACAGACGCAAGCACGCGCAGTTCTCGATCTACATTCGACGAAAGAGGACGTACTAGCAGAGACCGCTAGGTGGCTTCGTGATATCGGAGGCTTGATGGAGCATGATCCCGACAAGCAAAGGCACGATCGAAACTTAGACGGGTGGCAGAGTAGGCGGGATCAAGTTCTGTACAAGGTGTCGAGAGTCAGATTCGTCGCCGGAACTACGACGTTCAACTTCTACAAGGCGCCTATACAGCAAGGCTTTGAGTCTCAACTGACACCTGGCAAGTTCGAGTACCTGCAAGCCCGTGGAGTTAGCGAGGCAGTGCTGGCAGATCCTGAAAGTGGCGGCGCGCGCCAGAAACTCCCAGAAGTGCTTGCACGTGGACCGCTAGGTCGCGTGAGTGGTCGAGGTGGCATGCTCGCGGCTCAGAAGAAACGAATGGTGGAGAAAAGGAAAGACGAGCGAAAGAAGGACGATGATTGTGGTTATACTGACTGACCAAGGCTACTCCTCCACCTCATCAAGGAGTTAGTGGTGTGTGATACATGGTTTGCAGCGGTCCTGCATTCCAGCTCGATTAGCTCGTTGGCACAGCCAAGATCGTGTCTGGCATACTGGGCGATTGTGTCGAACCGGGCAATGGCTGTTTATTTCTAGCTTAGCTGTTTCTGCGGGTATGTCATTCCACTCTCTTCTTCTGTCGGCTTGATGATTTCGAGCTTATTATTCGCTAATTCAGGATGACCATTGATATATCAGCAGCTCGTGCTTCAGTGTACGTACAAACATCAGGGTCCGGTGTTATACGTTTGCTAAGAAGTTTGTGTGCCGAGTATCAGCGGTATGACTTCAGGTACCAGTCATGCGGCAACCGCTTGTTTGCTTCGAGTTGCCGCCGATATATCGCAACGGCGTCCAGCACTACACACACCCGAACTCGACTCCTTAACATCATCCACCTTTGCGATTTTCTAGCACTCTACGCTAGTGTAGCACAACATATCGACAATATGGAGAAGGGCAAGCAGAGACAGAGCTATGCCAATGCTTCGAATGACAGACAACCAACCGACGAACGATCTGATTACGACGGCTCGGATACTACCGACATCCTGGACGAGATACACGAACGAGCTTCATCAATGCCTGCAGACTCTTCCGACATCTTGCAAGAGGTGTCCGAGCTCATGACCTCATCTATGATCCGCTCACCAGCATCGGGATCAGAATACGACGAAGTCTGGAAAGGCATACCGAAGCTCAACACGAGCGCCCCGACCATTCGGCCCACAAAACGATCATCTTCGGTCAAAGCAGCCAAAGATCAAAGGAAAGCGCAGTCGGCGCTCGAACTCGAGTTACTCGACGCGCGACGGAACCTAGAGGGGCCTGAAATCGATCCGCACGCAAGTGGAGTACTTGTACCCGGCGTCACCCAAACAAGTCCAACCCATTTCATCGTGCGGCCAGGGCTAAGCAATCTCGACTTTCGGTCGTGGTCGAAGAAACTCCCAAAAGCTCAACGCACAGATGTTCTTTCTGCTTACTTGAGGTACGAACATGAGAGACTCTGCGAACGTATGGGGAAGTTAGAGGACCAGTATGACGGATTGCTTACCTCGAAGCTCATCTTGACCAAGGACTGGGACGACAGACTCCAGGCTACGTCCACCATCGCCACAGCTGTGTGCTTACATAACGGTACGTGGTTTGAGAACCATCTATGGCTGCTTACTGAGACAAAAGATGGCCGTGCAACTACGTGGGCTTCGCTCGTAGAAGCACTCGACGATGTGATGTCTCACATGCTTGCTGCTCTCACTCGTGTCGTGGTTCGTGCTCGGCAGCTTAGAAATTCGACCGCAGAAGAGGCTGAGCTTCTCCAGCAGTCGGCTGCCACAATACTACCCGCCCGTCTGCGTGAAGTCCGTGACGATGCCGGAACGTCAAAGGCTCGCGCGGGCGCTGAAGCGTACAAAAGGAAACTGGAGAGATCGCGCCGACAGCTCAGTCTTGAGGCCGGGGCCGAAACTCTCAAAAGTCCTCCTAGCCCTCTGCGTCAGGAGCGTGGCACAAGTCCGGACACCACAGAGCAGGCCGAAGCGGCTGGTCCAAAAACGTCTTCTAAACGTGCAGACGCAGGCGCTGCTAGACAAGAACATTACACTTTCGAGAGTGAATCGGGTGCTGACGTCGTCGACATGTCGCTAGTTGTCGAGCGGCTTGCGCTGAATGAACTAAAGCCAGGGCAGTAATCATGTTCGAGGCCGGCCTGATCATGCTTTTGTTGAAAGGCGCGGGATCCGCGAAGAGTGCCTGAGTTGCCACTGAGGGGGTAGTCGGCGGAGTCCACTGTTCGACTGTTTTGCTATTGGATATCGGTAAGCGGAGTATGTATTGAATTGGTAGGTGGCTTCTGAAGTGTTTGCCTGGTAGTGGAGGTTGGCTCCAGTCGACGATAAGTGTAGGTAGGTCTCGGTCTTGTCCTTCCTTTAGTAGCTCTCACTCTTCGAGGTACTTCTCTTCGTCTCAAGTCAATGCAGCAGTAGTCACATTGAGTGCTATACCTGCTTCCTCAGCCTACATCTGTTTGCTGCTTCTTCCTGTGATGCGTTCGCTGCTGTTGAAAGCGAGACATAGACTGGTGCTGTGTTTGCTCGCTGACTCGAAGCCCTGGTTTGCTCGAAGGCTAATTCGACAGCATGACGATTCAGGCAATCCTTACAGTCATAAGACTTATATATATCAGCGCCCCCGACGCACTTTGGCTTTGATCCTTCTTTCGACAAATCTCGAACTCCAGTCCACCAGTCTTCGTTTCCCAAATCAGCACACGTTGATTAGCTGTACAACAGACAACTCACAGCGTGCAGAAGGGCAAGCATGTGGGAGATCCTGGCGATCTCGCCAACAGCAGCCAGTCGAGCCGTCGGGACAACGTCAGGGAAGGCTTCGAGCGCCCGGGGTCAACCGCAATGACCCGTTCACCTTCACCCGCTCCATCAGTGAGTATTGGGAGCTCATCTCGCCCTGAAGCCAGAACAATGTCTGCTTGGGGCTTGCTGAGTTGTGATCAGCTCTCACGCATGACCTCGAGAGATCCTGCTCAGTCGGTGGAGAAGGCATCTCCCACCGCCGAGGTCGTTGTACAGAAGAGTGCTACCCATTTTGCCGTGCTTCCAGGGCTACGAAAGGTGAATTTTAGTGCCTGGCAGCAGCTACTGCCCGAGGGCGAATGTGGTGCGGTTATGAGCGCATACCTGAGATCCGAATACAGCAGGCTTCGCACCCGGATTGCCGAAATGGAGAAAAAGTGCGACCAAATGAGTCTTGCCAAGTTCGTCTCTGCGGGCTTCTCTTCGGAATCCTGGCAAGATGCCCTCCAGCAGACCGCCAAGGAAGCTGCTGCCGCCTGCCTTTATAAGGCCTCGTGGACCGAGAACCATCAATGGCTGCACAGCGTTGAGCTCAGCGATAGCACCTGGGTGCAGTACGATGACAGACTCGCCAATGAGATAACTGACATGATGAGTGCGCTAAGTGAGGCTGTAACCCGAGCTCGAACGAGCAACATCTTAAGTGGATGTGATGCCTCTATCCTAGACAGAGTGCCGGTGGCACATCCACCGCGAAGTCCGAGGCGGGAAGGTGAAGTCGAACATCCCCCTAGCCCAAGAACGCCACGTGGCACGACAGAGTACGTTCGAGCGTGGTCTCGCCCTCGGCTTGGCTCAACACACTCGGCCCAGCGCTCCCAGTCCTCTGCGGGAGGGGCGAGGCGATAGCCCAGATCCAGTGTTAGAGCACGCCGATGAGCCTGGCGAGGAAACCTGGACTGTTGGTAAAGAGATCGGTCTGCCTGTCGCCGAGCGATACACCTTTGAGGTCTTGGGCGCCATCGATGACATTGACATGGAGCTGGTCCTCGAACGTCTTGCAACGGGGGAAATTCAAGAAGGTGAGCTGTATCTTTGACCTGATCTCTTTCCTCCCTTCCTAGCCGTTTGTTGCATGATCGGACTACGGCCAGGGCGAGGTAAGTGGATAATTTGTTGGTCCTTAAGTGGTCAGCCGCCCAATTGATGGGTGGAAGGGTTTTCCGAGACAGCAGCTTACATCAAGCGACGCTCTGGAACTTTTCAAGCTTGACAACAGCTCCGAGACACCAGCTGAGCCTTCTACCCTTCGGTTTGGGGCCGTAGCCTCAATACTATGTGGCCGGTTTATAATGCTGACTTCAGCTTGAATCAATTTCTCTGCTCACCGTCCCTCGGCTTGTTTGCTGCACATATCTCAATGGCTCTTGTGGTATGCTTGTGCTTGTGTGACCTCGAGGCAAACCGTGAGATCGGTGGTGTAGGTGACCAGCTTCCCAGATGTTGGGCTCCTGCCCCGGTCTTGTGGATGTGGCAAAGGAGTCATGGAGACGTTCGTGCGATCATTACGGACTGATGACACTCTCGCCGTAGTCACACAGCAAACATTAGCCGCTCAAGACCTATATGTATTGCTCTCCTTGGTGTGTTACTCTTCCAACATCAAAAAACCATCCCAGTGCACAACTCACCACAACACAAAACCACTTTCCAGATCATTATCAAGCCATAATCATGCTGAAACCCGACGAAAAGCAGGGCACTGACCCGTCCAAGACGCCTGTGCGCTCCAAAAGTGGCCCATCTGCGTCACTGTCAACACAGCCGGCAGCGTCTCCGGCGAAGCGTAAGGCGTCGAGCCCACCAAGATCGGAAGGTATCCCTGGTGTTCATCGTACAGAGTACGATTTGGTAGCGGTAGAGCCAGGCTTGACCCTGCAGAGCTTTAAGGAGCTTGCCGAATCCATTAACCCGGACCACACGCGTGAGATCTTGCTCGATCTCATCGAGTTCGAACACAAGAAACTGTCGTCCAAGCTATTTCGTCTTGCAACAGCATTTTCGCACATGGCGGAGCCAGCATTTGCCGCGCCCCAAAGTGCTCCCGTGGTAGTCGAGCGAGAGAAAGTGGACGTACTGGAAAAGCAAAGAGGCGGTTTGATGGACCAGGTGGAGCATTGGTCCTACAAGACAGACGAGGTTCGTCGACGCTATCCAGATATCGAAGACTGGGCATTGAACCTCAAGAAAGAAATGACCAATACCACAAAGACGATCAAAGGCCTGTCAATCGAATCTGAAAACGCGACCAGATCCCGAGAGGACAATCGTTTGAAAGCGTTGTTCGCTACCGCCGATCCCGAACCTGTTGACCCTAAACCGAGGGGCAGGGCTGAAGAGCGTGCTTCAAAACCCAACTACTGGACAACTCCATCGCCGCCGCCGCCTGGCGTACGACCAGCAGATGATTGGAGGAAGCAGACTGATTCGCCCGAATCGATTGGAGGCAAGAAGGATCCCGAGGATGACACCAAGACCAAAGCAAGCGGCTCGAAGGGTAAGGGAAAAGCCCAGGCTCCTGGTCTGCCAGGTCCGGGCACCCAAGGAGGTCGGTCGCAGAAGCGTAGAAGTACGAACAATCCAGGTGAAGTCTCGGTGGCCTTCCAAGCTATGCTCGGCGTATTCATAGCTGGGGAACGGACGAGGCCAAATTTCACTGACCTGCGGGAGGCTCTTATCGAATCTTTCGAATTTGGAGATGATTGGTAACTGATGAGCAGACCCCGATTTTGTTCCAGACATTGGCTAACCCTTTTATGCTACTGTCTGTAGGTACATATTCAACGTCGACGGCAGCAAGGAAGACCGGGACGTATCGAACCTCACTCGAAAGGTCAATGCCTTGTAGGCCAAGCTGAACCAGGTTACAGCGTGGTGTGTGCACCAAGGATCGATTTCTCACTCCACTGGCATGTTTTGGGATGGTTGCGGTTGCATGTATGACCAGTGGAGATACTCATGTAAGTGATATGGCGTAATTCCTTTTCGGCCATAGTCGATATCTTCTGTAAGGCTTTCACATGTTCCTGTGCTAGCAGTAGCGCTTGTTCATCAACTCTTCCACTTTCTTACCTTTGTTGTCTCCGTCCCGACTCGCCTGCCGTTCTTACTCGCAGCGGTAATTTGACTGCCGTGATGTGTTTGCTTGACCCTGGAACGCTGCCGACGGCATCGAGGCTTGCTCATACCAATCATCTGTCGATTCTCGTGAGATGTCAGAGACTCATGGTTCTGTCAGAAGTGGTAAGGCAAGCAGTTGCTCTTGCATACGTTGGTCGTAGGACTTGGGTTGTTCGAATCCTGCTTGATCAATACTCGTCCGTTTTTTGAATTACCGGGTTGTCTTCGAGCGTTCAGACACTTGTGCCGTGGCACACGACCTTCGAGAACTTGACGAACATGAACTCAAATTCAAGCAACGATGCTGTTTGCTCATGCTAGCCAAGACCAAGTGCTCCCATGAGACTTAGAGAGGCTCATCAGTGCGGTGGCAAACAACATCTTCCTTCCTATGCTTATTCCTGCTGCGTGGCAGCCCTGGCTTCCCAGCATTTTGCAGGTGGTCCTGTACGTATCTGAGCCCTGACTTATACCTCAATCAGTGACGATCTCCAGGGTACAAACATGCAACGATCCGAAGAAAAGCAAGCCGTTGGTCCGGCAGGCTCTAAGCGTCCAAAGCATCCCTTTCGTCCATCATCTGAAGAACGTGAGAAGTGGTTGTCAGGTCAGGAGCCCCCAGCGGGCCTCACTCCTGCAAAACGCGAGGCCTCGAGTCTACCACGAGGAAGTCGAATTCATGGTGTGCACCGCATTAAAACAAATCTCTGGGCCATCGAGCCAGGTTTGACGACGAAGAGCTTCAGAGAGCTCGCTGGCTCTCTTCCTGAGAAGCAAAAGGAGCAAATCTTGCTCAAGCTCTTGAAATTCGAGCACGAGAGGTTGCTCGACCGCATATCAAACTATGAAGCCGGGTACGTAGAGCTGGAGGCAATCACTGGAGAGTCCGAAGAATCGACCCAATTGCAGGAGGACCTCGCTGAGATGGCTTATCTGGTGGACGAGCATCAAGAGTTGAAGTCTCACGTATCGTGGTGGGTCGCTAACGTGGGTGAAGCGCTCCGGAATCACTTTGGCCCGGATGTGAATTGGTCGCCACAGTTGACTAGTGGTTTGGAGCAACAGGCCGCACTGCTGGAGGAGCGGCGTAAAAGTTGTGACACCAGTCTCAAGACACGGGAGGCCAACTTTGGCGGAAGCTTACCGGGACCTGCGAAATTCGGTGAAAGCGTAAGGACTGCGGAACGTGTGTCGAGCCCAGCTCCCGATACGCCCAGGGGAAGACCAGCAGTCCCTGTATCGGGCCAGACAGGCACGCCGACCCCGGCATCCACCGTCAGGACTCCTTCACGCACAAGTACCGTGCGCGCCAATCCACCGAGCTTCGACTTTGGGCGACTCATGTCTTCAACCGGACTAAGCAAAGGCAAGAGCGATATCGCAACCAGGGACGGCAGCTCGGACGCTGCTTCGACCATCGACCCATACCACAATGTTGAGCCACTGACCCCGTGGCAAGTTCCCGAGCTTGGTACTCAAGGAGGCCGAAAGCAGGTGCGTCAACGGCTTTCTGGTCCACGTCTGACGGAAGATGAAGTCGAGGCGAGCTTCACGGACGTGGTTGACGCACTCGTAAAGTCCAGTGAAGGACCTTTGGGACCGAAACTGCGTGACTTGCGAGACGCACATATAGAGGAATTCAAGCCCGGGCGCTATTAGTTCACATTCTCGATCGATAGCGACCAGGAGCTCGAACACAAGGCCACGATGCTGGACATCGGGCGGAAGCTTGATGCCTTGTAGACCGAGGACGATTTGATAGCTTCGTGTGAGTCATCGGCTGCTGATCTTCTGCTGTCGGGTAGAAGGGATTAGCACTAACGGTAGTGGTGAGGACCCTGCTCGAAGCTGGGAGAACGGGCGGGTGTTATTTGGCTGTCGGTTTGCTTTGGGATCTGTCTTCGAGGTGTTGTTTGACTCCCAAATCGTTTAACTTCACTTTGCTTCCTAGGTAATCATCCTCATTGAGCGTGCAGCATGAAGGCCAGAATCTCCCTAGCGTTCATGGCGCTATACCCAGTAAGCATTGCATCTTTGAACACACCTTCGTCACGCCACCGAGTGAACTGCAGTGGCCCAGAGGCGATCGTGTAGAAGGTGAGGCTGTTTCCCCGCTCAATGGCTTCATACTGGATGTGCATATGTTCTCACGCACTTCGCTTCTCAAGAGTCATCCACATATCCCGCCAGAAAGCAACACCACCTTTGACCGTCCACACACCAGGTTTCTTCTCGTCGGCTAGATGTGGTGTGAAGTCACGGAAGAACTGTAAGGAGCTGTCAGCAATCTACGATACCTCGATTCATATCTCATCAACTCTTACCAACAGCGGCCCCTTGTACAGCTCCATCATCGCAATGTCTGTCAACGCACGTCAGCGCCCCGAGGAAGCCATAGCGTATGTCAGACACAGACCTTTGCCCAAACAAGTCCGCGAACCATAGCCGAACGCCATATTATACTTATTCAACTGCTTCGTCTGCTCCTCATCCTCCAGCCAACGCTCTGGCCTGAACGCCTCGGCGTCTTCGCCGAAGACTGCTGGATCGCGGTGGACCTATCACCAGCCCTGGTTAGCCTCTTCTTCTCTCTTCTTGCGACCACAGCTCAACTCACCAACCAAGGATTACAAGTAATCTCCGTCCCCTCCGGCACAAACTTCCCCTCCAACTCCATCCCAACCTTCCCCACCGTCCTCGGGAAAATATTCGGCGCACTAGGATTCAGCCGCATAGTCTCCTTGACGCAAGCGACATAGAACGGGCAAGCCTCTTGCACCTCATCGTACTGCGGCATCCCGCCAATCTTACCGTCTCGAGTGGCTGTCTCGATCTCGTGTACGAGGCGGTGGTATATGTCTTTGTTCGTCATGACGTGGTAGATCATGCCCTGGAAAGCCGTGCCAGTCGTGTCAGCGCCAGCGAGGAGGACGAGCAAGATCTCGGCTTTGATGTAGTCGTCGCTTAGGGGGTTGCCGTCGTCGTCGCGGGCGTCGATGAAACTGCACATCCATCAGCGATAGCACTACCAGACATTGCGAGCGCCACCCACGTCTGCAACAGATCCAACCGATCCCCAGCCTTGCCCTCCTCAATATCCCTCCTTCTCTGTGCCAGCAACTTATCCCTAAACCGCATCAACATGCCTATCCCACTCTCATCCTCCGGCTTTGCCACCAGAAACTTCTCTCCCAACCGCGTATTCTTGACCCTATAAGTAAACGGCCACAACCTCCCCATCAGCCCAAAAGCAGGCAGACCCTCGTGGAAACCTCTTATCAACCCCCCAACATCCTCCCCTTGCTCAATGAATCCAATCGGCGCTCCGAAGCCGATCTCAGAAATGATATCGTACGCCATAAAAACAGCCCAAGGAGCAAAATCAAACACCTCCCCCGTCCCCACAAACTTCTCCTCCATCTTCCGCATCCACGCCCGCATCCGCGTATCCACCAACGGCTCCATCTTCTTGATATTAGAGAAGGCGTACGGTCCGGCTGCAATTTTCCTGTAGTGGGCATGCACTTTGTGCGATTGCATGTTGAAGAGGCTCTCGGTTTTGCCGAAGGAGCCGGTGACGTAGTACTTCGACTTATCGGCGTTGCGGGTATACACTTCGGGCAACTTGCTCGCGTCGGAGACCAGAAGCATCGTAGGTGTTATCCGTAGGACGGGGCCTGCGACCTATATCAGCTGCGAGTACCGCATACCGCTGTTACAGATCTGGTCCAGACGTACCGTGTTTCTTATGCAACGCCAACTCCACCTGACATTCATCCTCCTTAAGATTATGGTACGCGATCCACAACCTAGTCACAGACGCCCAAAACGGACCAGGAAAGTCGCGAAGGGGGGAGAAGAAGCGGTAGCGGATGATTTGTTCGGCCCATGATAGGAGGACGTATGCCACGAGAGCGAGGACGAGATTGCGGATTGTGAGGAGGGAGAGGAGGGTTTGGGGTGTGAAGGCGGGCATCGTGGGGATGGGTGGTGTGGCAGGAGATGGGTGCGAGGATACTGGGGTACGAGGGTACGAAGATGGAGGTGTTGTGGGATGGTATACTCACGATATACTTACATTGAGGATTCATGTTGGTAGCTTGCCAGATCGTCCCGAGCTCGAGGACGAAGCTCTGCCTGCTATCGATGGGTAACGGAAAAGGTCTCCCGTCAGTTCACAAGACGCTTCCTAGAGAGGTTTCTCCAAAGGAAGCGCAATGGGAGTAGTTGATCTGCTCCAGGAACTCCCCACACCGACGACCCCGCAAGAGTCTCGAAGCTTGATTTGGTGGATCCGGTTGTCCTGCGGCTCCGTAAATACCACAGGCGAGATACTCCGAGTTTTGTGCGAGCAGCTGGCGTTGCACGTGCTATGCTTCGTACCTACCTTTATCGTTTGTTTGGGTATTAGAAGGCTCTGCAATAACCCTCGCCTCCCAAATGAGCCTACACGGCCACCTGTGCTTTTGATAGACAAAGCAGGCATGTCAGACCATCCAAGTCAAGCCCCCTCCACCCACCCAACCCCTCTCGAGGAAAGGCTCAAGAGGGCGCTCCGGCTTATTTGCGATCTTGTGTCGTTCTGCGCCTGTGTGGCTGGGTACCGTAGGCTCATGGGAGCGGACAGTTTCGAACTCATGTAGAGCTTGATGCCAAGGCAGTGGGGAATGATGGAGGCCGCGCGAGTAGTACCCAAATAAAATGGGAGTGAGATGTGTTTTGAGTAGAAATGTACAGGATGACCCTGAGGATGGGCTGTCGGTATCGCGGATCTGCCAGAACGCCGCGCTATGCTGATGGTCTTGCCTCTATATCGTACATGCTGCTTCAGTGCAAGAGTCGAATCCGTTCGCGATAGGAGGATGTTCAGCTGATGCTTTCGTGGTGTGGTCGTCGCGACAAAGCTAGATTCTGGTGGTGAGGTCAGATCACCGCTCTTCGTTTATCACGGGTGTGAGACATACGGTGGTAGTAGCAGATCGCTCCAGCTGCTGTGCAAGAATGCCACGCCGGCCTGCCCAACCTGTCAGTATGCGCCTTTTCATCATCTTCACTCACACCCGAGATCTCATTTGTCTGCGGAGATCGTCCTGCACATACCGCGAAGAATGCCACACTCGTCACCACGCTCCTATTCTCGGGGTTTGTGAGCTCGTTGTAGACCTGCGAGACGTAGCCCCGTGGTTGCACGGGTCGGCCGACCCCGGTCCCGCGGATTTGTTGTTGTCCCTTTGGTGGCATCTTGATGGTGTACTGGTGGTGAGTAGGTAGTGGCGTGTGTGGTGAATTGGTAAATGTCGTTAGTGCTCCCTTTCAGTCTACAGTAGATCCCCGACAATGTGCGCTTCCCGGGGATATCTCGGCGCGGCCCGTCCTCGTCCGAAACTGGCCGCATCTTCAGACGCCATCGCGTTTGCCTCGAGAGCAGCTGTTTGGAAACAACCACTACGTCTCTATCATCTCCGCCAACAATCACAACACTTCTCCAACACTCTCAGCTTAGCATACCGCAACCATGGCGCTCGACACATTCTTCAACAACAAAATCGAATCGATGAAGCTGGAGATGATCCAAGGGCAAGCAGTCCTCCGCCGACTAGAAGCACAGCGCAACGAGTACAACAGCCGAGTGCGCCTACTACGAGAAGAGCTCGGTCTCCTCCAGCAACCCGGCAGCTACGTCGGCGAGGTGGTCAAGGTGATGGGGACGAAGAAGGTACTCGTCAAAGTGCATCCCGAGGGCAAATACGTCGTCGACATCGCAGACAACATCGACATCTCTAAGCTCACCGCCGGCAAGCGCGTCACACTGCTTTCGGACAGCTACAAACTCTCCTCCCTCCTGCCATCGTCCGTTGACCCACTTGTGTCGCTCATGATGGTGGAGAAGGTGCCGGATAGCACTTACGACATGATCGGTGGCCTCGATGAGCAGATCAAGCAGATCAAGGAGGTTATTGAGCTGGGGCTGCAGCATCCCGAACTCTTCGAATCTCTCGGTATCGCGCAGCCAAAGGGTGTTCTGCTCTACGGTCCTCCTGGCACAGGCAAGACACTTCTCGCGCGAGCGGTAGCACATCACGCAGACTGCAAGTTCATCCGAGTAAGCGGCAGCGAGTTGGTGCAGAAGTATATCGGCGAAGGGTCACGTATGGTGCGCGAGCTTTTCGTCATGGCTCGGGAACACGCGCCTAGCATCATCTTCATGGACGAGATCGACAGCATTGGTTCTTCGCGTGTCGAGGGCAGCTCCGGCGGTGACTCGGAAGTCCAGCGCACGATGCTGGAACTCCTGAACCAGCTTGATGGTTTCGAGCCGGTAATGAATATCAAAGTCATCATGGCCACCAATCGTCTCGACATCCTCGATCCTGCGCTCCTCCGACCAGGTCGCATCGACCGCAAGATCGAGTTTCCTCCGCCAACGACGGAAGCTAGGGCGGATATCCTGCGCATTCACTCACGATCGATGAATTTGACGCGCGGTATCAACTTGAACAAGATCGCGGAGAAGATGAATGGGTGTTCGGGTGCTGAGCTGAAGGGCGTGTGCACGGAAGCAGGGATGTTTGCGCTGAGGGAGAGGAGAGTGCATGTGACGCAGGAGGACTTCGATCTGGCGACTGCGAAGGTGCTGAATAGGCACGACGATAAGGAGACGAGTTTGAGCAAGCTGTGGAAGTGAGACCGCGGAAGAAGCGTTCGTGGGTCCTTGCGTCTTGCATTACTGTATTCTACGAGCCTGCATAGCGTGGAGTCCGATCAACAACTACAGTGCTACCTGGTATAGAGATAATCGAGCGAGCTATAGCATGCAGTCCATATCCATCTCGCACGGCATCTTTCGGGACTCGGCCCCGCGCCCCCCAGCTTTCTACACCTCCGACTTCGTCAGTGGTACTCCGCACCTCATCGCGCACCGTGACACCACGCGATCGTTGGCTCGAGATGTGAGACGAGTGATTTGGCCAGGGGTAGGCGTCTGCAAGAGGCATACCTCGCGATCGCGTCCACTGCCGCGCAAACAGCTCTCGACCGCCCTATTCCAGGTTCCTTCATCAGCTCCAGCTCAGCAGTGACTACCGCGGCAAAAGGTAAATGGAAACGAATATTACGGTATTGTAATAATAAACACTCTCCCTTCTCATTTCCTCTGGTTCACTGCTTCCTCTTCTTAATTTGAGCAACGTTTAGCAAATCCCAACTTCCTCCCCGTCTAGCACCATGTCCCCCTCCATCCCCTCCAAAATGCAAGCCTGGCTCAAACACTCCTCCTCCCCCGATCCCCAGTACACTACCATCCCCGTCCCCTCCTGCCCACCGTCCGGTTTCTTAGTCCGCATCCTAGCAGCAGGCGTCTGCCACTCCGACGTCGCCATCCTCGCCGACACGGGCGCCACGCGCCAGGCGTTCTATCGGGATCCGTTCGTGCTTGGGCATGAGGGGTGTGGTGAGATCACTACCATAGGCTCTTCAATCCCTAAGGATTCGCCTGCGGCAGGCCTAAAGGTTGGGGATAGGGTCGCTATGAACCCGGTAGCGGGGTGTGATGACAAAGCCTGTCCGGATTGTGGAACTGGGTTCCCGCAGCTCTGCCAGAGTACTGAGGGCAGTCATCATGGGCTAGGACAGGATGGGAGCTTTGCCCAGTATGTGGCTATCTCCCACCGCTCCGCCATTCCTGTGCCCGCAGGTGTTTCCGCGGCAGAAGCAGCCGTCGCCACCGATGCTGTAATGACGTCTCACCACGCCATCGTCACGCGGGCGAAGATTACAGCAAAGGATACGGTTTTCCAATTCGGGCTTGGTGGGCTGGGCATGAACGCTGTACAGATCCTTCTTCGAGTGGGTTGTACACTGTACGTGAACGATGTGCGGCAGGGCCCGCTGGACGAGGCGGTGAAACTGGGCGTGCCTGCAAATAATGTGGTGCCCGTGGGCACGAGCGTGCAGGAATGGGTGAAGGAAAAGGGGTTGGAGGGAAGGATAGATAAAGTAGTGGATTTCGTGGGACTGCAGCAGACGTTTAGTGATGCTGAGGTGATCGGTACGTCCTCTCCCCACTTTAGGGGCCGCAAGGCGATCGGTAGAAGGCTCAGCAAGCCTCGACCTCATTGTCACCGGGCTTGGAAGGCCATAGAGCGCCGCTTGGTGCGTGATGCTGTCTCGGAGAGTCCTTCTAGCTATCGGTTTGGCGGCGGTCCAACGGGGCCCTCTTATCTTTACATCTGCAAAGAATCCCTTGCTAACGAAGAGGGGCAGTCCGCCGCGGCGGCACCATAATCAACGTTGGTCTCCTCGAACACTCGCACAAAACAAACCACATCTCCAACATAGTCAAAGCGCTCACGGTGCTATACACCTTCGGTGGCCACTCAGCAGATATCGTGGAGGGGATGAAGATGATTGCGGATGGGAGCTTGAAACCGCAGGTTGAGACGGTGGCGATGCAAGATTTTCCGACGGCGTTGAGGGATTTGCATGAGGGGAGGGTGAAGAGTCGGGTCGTGCTGATTCCGGAGGGACTTGACGCGGAGGGGTGAGGGAGGTATGTAGGCGTCCAGTTGATGGGACACGATGATGCTTCGAAGGCTATGTAGGTAAGCCAAACCACCAAGAAGAAGATGCTCTAGACCCGAACGCCATGCTCGAAACGCGCGGTGGGTATTCATCAAACCACAATCAAACCCTCCCTCTCCTAATGCACATCACCACCACATCCACACTTCTCCTCACTCTCAATACGCAATCCCACTCCTCCCCCTCGTCCTCAAAACACTCGAACTCGGCCCCTGCGCATCCCACCCACTAAACCAAAACCCCACCACCACAACCGCATAAGTAAAAATCAAGATGCTCCCCTTGAAATAATTGCTCTTCCCCTCCCCGACCACCCACCCCATCAAAAACACCCCCAGAGTCACCGTCACCATATCCCACTGCGGAAAGATCAACGTGAACGTGTGCGCCATCATTTCCTGCTCTGTACCTCTAAAATACTCATTGTAGAGATTTGAGAACAGCACCAACGCCGGTGTTTGCAGGAGCATGACTTGCAACGCGTAGGAGGAGCCGATTTCCATTGAGAGAGCGACGTTCCCGTTCATAGCGAAGGAGATGGCGTTGAGGAATTCGGTCGTGTTTGGGACAAGGGCGAACAGCGTTATTCCGAGGAATTTCTCGTCAATGTCCACGGAGCCGAGCACGGAGTCGACAGTGTCGACGAGGATTTCGGCGATGATGGCGTAGGCGACTGTGGCGACGCAGAGAATGACGGCGGATTTCGTGCGGGACCAGTTCGGGGCGTCGTGGCTGCCGGCTTCGAGAGCGGCTTCCGCGGCTGGGGCGGGGGTGGGGGCGGCGATGGCGTCGGCGGAGAGGTCGGATTCGCCGAGGCTGTTGCGCTCGATGTTGGTTGCGGTGTGTTTGTTTGGGGTGGTTGGATCTTTGCTCGAGCCGGAGGTGGTGGGTTTGGGGAGGGGGGCGGTGCTTGAGGTTGTGGCCATGACGGAGGCGCGGCGGGGTGCTTTGGTTGCATCGCGGGCGGCGACGGTGGCTGCGGTTGCTGCTATCTCTGCGATTTCTTGGACTAGCATGCGATTGTCCTCCGTACTAAGGCCGGTAATCCTCTGCGAGTTCCTGGCGTCGTCGTCTGGTGTTTTTGGTGGAACGACGTGAGGTGGTGCGGACGTGCTCGCAGGGTCGTCCTTCTTACTCAGAATCTGCGCCGCCGATACGCCACCGCCAGTGTTGTAGCCGGCTTGTTTCAAGCTCTGGTTCAAGATGCGCTTGTACATTTGGGAGTCGCGCACACCTTCGCTAGTCACTGTCCCGTGTATGGACGATCTTGTTCGTTTCGGGTCCTCAACCAGGCCTGCAGTGCCAGGGATGGAGAGAAACCGGTCATCCCGGTGAGTCTCTGTCTTTGCTTCTTTCTTCTCATTATCGGGCTCGTTGTTCCAGATGACGGCAGCGTGCGTCCGAAGCGTGAACAGTAGCCCGACGACATATGAAAGGAACAAGCAGACGGCACAGAAGATGATGTACGGCCGAACGGCTTCCGTGTAGAAGCGATCATGGAGCGCAGGAGTTTGCGCGAAGAAGCATCTTCTGCAATCTCTGTCGGAGCCCTTGGTCCCGCCGATTTCTTCGTGCAGCAAGCTCGGGTCCCAGTCCGTGCATTGGCGACATCGCATCTCGTGGCTGCCGTACATCTGGTAAAAAAGCGTGGGACTGAAAGCGCCGATGACAGCGAATAGAAGCATCGTACTCGTGACCCCAGCAGACTTGACATTGAAGCGCTGCGTCTTCCGCTTAATAGCTCCGAAGCACATACTCAGGCCTGGTAGGAACAAGATGCCTGCGAAGATGGAGCCGATGATGCTGCCTTCCACAAGCGCCGCTTTGCCTTCTTTGAGCGCTACGCAGTACAGGAAGACTTCGACGATCGTGCTGAAAAAGGCGTTGATGGTCGCGCCGACGCCCATGCTGCTCTGCGCCGAGATCGAAGCCACAGCTTGACCGATGAAGTAAGCCAGCGGGATAATGGAGGCCAGAGCCAGAACGAAAATGAACCCTTGCGACGTGATGAACATCTCGATGCCAAGTGCTTCCAGTAGGACGAAGTAGTCGAAGATGGTAAAGACGACCAGACCCAGCAGGTTGATAAGGAAGATATTCGTGCCGTCGATGGTGTACTTCCAGTACTTGATACCAACCGCGCGGTACGTGCACAGTAGGATGCTGCTTCCGTTGGATCCACGCTCAATGCTCAGGGTGCGCGAGTAATGGTTATCGGTGTGAAAGCTCAGGGCGAGCGGGTGGCGACGTAGATGGTAGAACACCAGCAGCGTCACCTTGCCCATCGGGATCCAGAAGACGAGGAACCAGCAAATACCACTGACCAGAAACAGACAAGGCGTGATCAAGAAGTAGAAGGACAGGAAGAAGATGACTCGTCCCACGTTCCACTTGCCGCGTCCGAACAATCGCTTCTTCACTTTGTTGCGCCCGCCATCGGCATCACCAGTACTACTGGAGCGGCGTTGACGTCCGAGTAGACTTTCGGTCTCGTCGACGACTTCGTCCCGTCTGCGGCCAATGATAGAACGGTTGAGATCTGTGGGTCCAAAGAACAGGCGGCCCTCTTCGATGTCGCCGGTCTGCCAGCGCTCGTACTCGGTAATGCTTCGGCCTTCGCCTTCATCCTCGTCCATGTAGTCCTCGTCTCGGTCGAGCTTGACGTACTTTCCGAATGGGTAGAACAAATAATGGCTCAAATTGATCAGAACTCGTCCGTACTCGTAGCAGCCTGGCACTTGTACCAGACTAAAGAGCATGCAGAGGACGCCACCCGCTGCTGCAACGATTGCCAGCCACCAGCCAAAGAGGACGGTCCAGAGACAGTTGAACACAAACAGCCACCTGCTCACAAAGCCGCCAGGCGTACTATGGATGTCGCCTTCTGCGTTGCGCTGGACAGACCGGTTCTTCTTGTACAACGCAGGCTTCCATATGCGTATACCGAATGGATGTGTCTCGTTGATTGCCTCTTGCCTATCTTTCAGCGTGAAGCTCTCAGCATCGCTATTCGCATCCTCATCGTCATCGTCGTCTTCATCATCTTCAGGCGAAGGCAATTCCTCCTGCTCCTCCTCCTCCTCTTCACCTTGCAGTGTCTCTTCCGAACTCGGCTCGCCATTGTCCGGAGAGACAGAAGCAGTTCGAGTATCCGCGGCAGCATCAGTGCCCGTTGTCTGCGCACTCCCGTCATACTCCTCCTGGCTCTCCACCGTCCTCAAAGCAGGCGGTTGTGCCGTCGTAGGCCTTCTACGCAGTGTGCTCTGCCGCCGTCTCAATTGCTGACTCCTGTCTCTCCCTGGCTCCCCTCTCGAGTGCGTCCGTGCCAATCGCAGCTCATTCTCCATCTCATCCACATCGTCATCGACCGAGAATACATCGCCGCGGTGTGGTGCTGCGGACGAAGCCTGGCGTCTGCCAACACCAGGACGGCGGCTCGGGCCCTGCATGGCCGTAGGAGAGGAGACTTGCGGCATCCGCAGGTCGTTTCGCATGGAGCCATAGTCTAGTCGCGTTGGTCGAGGCCGGTTGCGCTGGCCATCTGGTTGGATGCTCCCGCTTTGGCTGGCCAGCATACTCGGGTTGTCCATTCTGCTCGGGTTACTTTGTGCGCCTATCGAGCTGTTCGATGTCCGTCTCGTCGTCGTGCCCGTCGTCTGTGGCATTGGTGCAAAGTCCTGTGCTTCCGGAAGTTGCACTCCATCGGCGTTGTTGAAGTTGTTGGCCATGTTGCTGGTCGAAGGTACTCTTGGCACCATGTCGCTTCTACACGGTCCAACAATAACTACACGCACAGCAGTTGCCTATAACAATACTGATGAAGAGCGTATGTGTTGATGAAGTCAAGCTTGCCCTTGCCCGAGCACTAGCTTCCTTCTTGCACGTGCTGTGTTGTCTCATCTGCTTCGCTGGGTTCTGGCCGGCGCTCTTGAAACAATCTCCCACCTGCAAGATCTCATGTTTGGTGATGTCACGGTTGATGGATGTATAACGCGGTGTCCTTGGATTAGCAAGAGCAATACCAATGCCTATTCAATAATCGCTACCAACATTGATGTTGATACTCCAAGTAATTCAGGCTCGAACCAAGCTTTTTTACCCTGCCAATGACATCCTGGCATGATCTCCGGCTCCCCGCCGAAGCAAACAGGGAGGAAGGAGCCTCGCCATCTGACAGTGCGGCATGACCACACCTCATGCTCCTACGACAGAGGCTCATGTCAGGCTACTCCATCGAAGACACATTGTTCGAGATACAGACTTCGCAGATGGCGAAGGTAGATCCACAGAACTATCTCACTCGTCTACCCTTGGGGAGTCTCAATGGCATGGCGGTATCTAGCATCGACTATCGCTCTCGCGAAAGCCTTCTCCGCGCAAATCGAAGAGTGAATAGTCTACGAAAGCTGGTGTCTTCTACGACCAAAGGTGAAGGGCTGGGTAGACCAACTCGCCATCACCTCAGGCGATCCCATGAGCTCGGGACTCCAACTATCGGATATTGCAACGTCCCTCTAGTCGATTGGATCGATGTCAAGACGAGGGGCCTCTGATTCATGCTACAATGGTGCTCCCTTCCTCAAGGGAGTCAAATGCCATGCACGTGCCCGCACGACTCTCGAACACACCAGCCTGCTCAACGTGCCCCCCCGAGCCTTCCGAGCCTTCCAGTACCTTGAGAGGGCTTCGACATGTTGAGAGAACTCCGGCAAATTGAGACGGCTTGGCTTGACTGGTCTGTCATGCTCATATCTTCAGAAAACAAGGTTTGATGCTGGTAGGCTGTGCGTAGGGCTGAGGCTGAAGCTGTGAACGCGAAACTGCGAGGACGCGTCAATAGTAAGTCAAATGAGGTCTTGGTGCTGTAATTGGAGTGCTTGGCCACGGGTGTGCTTCCTTCCGGCGTCTCAGTGCAGGCCGTCAGTTGCCGCACTGATAGAGTGGTGGACAGTTGCGGATGGGCAAGCATTTTCTTCGAGATCACTGTACTCGCCGTTCTCGCACGTTGAGGCGGGAGAAGTGTCGTCGAGGCAGCGGCGGCCTTGGTGGCGTGCCTGTCTACTCGTAGGTCCTCAAGCAAGACGTGTGACAAGAGAGACGTCAGTGATATGCACATGGGAAGTAAGTGACAGAATGGAAGGCGCGTTGAAATCGTGCTTGCATGTTGCTACGACTAGTTCATCTTTGAGCCTTTGCTCTTCGGCCATCCTCCATCATTCGCGCGTTGGCACTTCGGCATTAGTAGCTTTGTACTTCGACATCAATGCGTTCTCGCGTACTTCTCGTTTCACTCAAACCTTCCACCTCCGAATGTCTTCATGGTCACGTCCATACTGACACTTCGGCCGGCCAGCAGGTGGGACACAGACGCCATCACGACGACGACTTGGAATGAGTTTCTTGCAGTTTGGCCGTCCGTGCCATACCATCAATCCGGTCGTGGGATGGCGGTGCTGCACTCCGTCGCCACCAAATGGGCGGCCTACATCCGAATGGTACTTCGCCCCTCTCCAGAAAGCCTTGCAGAAGTGAAGTTGCTTGCACCATAGTATCCCACACGACGTGCGGTCGTGGCACCATTTCGCGTTTCCTTTGACATCAACGTCATACGTGTCGGCAAGCAGGAGGATGGTGTTGAAGGTGACCTGCTTTGAAGTTTCGGCAGGTGCCGATAGTGCTGGAGCGGGTGCTGTCACTGCCAGAGGCTGAGGCTGCGGTGGTGTTGCTGCTGCACGGTGGATGCTAGAGGCTAGGTCAGTGACGTTTCAAGCACAGGGTTGGGAAAGCCATCACTCAATGAGCGGCCACAGGGCAGTACCTACAGTCTGTCAATGAGGTCCGAGGTGCGGTGCTCTGTGCGCGTTGGCGGTGGGATGGCGAGGTCGTGGCTAGAGCATAGGTCAGTGACTGTATAGAGAGATAGAAAGAAACGTTGTTGTGACTCACTTCTCCTGGGCACTTCGGCCTGCCTCTGCTGGTGAAGATGCTGCTTCAGCTTAGTGGTCTCTAGAGCGAAGGTCAGTGAGCTGATCCGATACTGCTGTCGCAACAGTAGGTGAATATAGTGAGTGACTTACTGATGGTGATGAATATCAGTTGGATTAGGTCGAGGACGCCTCGTCGGGCCACGCTCCCAAGGAGGGACCATTCTCCGCTCAATGGGCTTACTCCTGACCGTCGTCACCCACTAGAGATGGAAGTGATCGACGTCGACAGTGACTGTCGTGATGAAACTGTATGTTGAAGTGTTGGTGTCGGAGAAGCTGAAGGTCGAAGAAATTTGCGGAAAAGGGGTGGGCTGCCAAGGCGGCATCAGATGCAGAACAGAAGAGGAAGGAGCGACTGAGCAGAGACGTCACCTCATCGTACAGGAGAACATAAGGAGCACTGACAGATGGTCTTCATTGTCAAATCATTAGATCGAGACCAACCTGCGCTCTTGTCCACTCAACGCCAACCTTCAGCTTGTCATCCTCACTCGTGTCAATCAACTCAGACAGGTCCTCGACCAGCCGTAGCCCAATACCTTCAGCCCACCAGATCCCGTGACGGACTTGCTCCAGTAACACGCCCCAGACCATCATCGTCAGCAGCGCAACTGGTTCCCTAGCCATCAACGCCGCCACGAAGTCGTCACCAGCTCGAAGAGGCCATCCAAGGCAGTAAGATCTCGTATTGTCGTCCCGACAATTCGCGAAGTCCTCCTCGAGATAGAAGATCGCTCTTCGACACGCCGCATGATTTGACATCGCTTGCAGCTCTGGAAGGCCCGAGTTACTGCGTACAGCTCCGTGCATCTCCTCGTTTAGCGCAGACAAGCGTTGAAAGACCTCATGGACCTCCGATTGCAGTTCGGGCGATGGGAGGTCGTCGTAAGAACTAAGGTTGCAGACGAGCGGCTCCTTATTCCTGAAGTTGGCCTCCATGTCCGCGATAGTGCGATGACCTTTGAGGAGTGCCAGGTATGTCATGATGTAGTCGAGCATGTTGCCTTCCTCGCCTCGCTGCAGGACGAAACGTGGCAATGCGAGGCCCAGTATTAGGAGTATGGATGACAGTGCAAAGAGAGCTTGCCGATTCGAGGGCGTGACGTTGGACAGCTCTCGCCGTAGCCCACTGCTGGCAGTGTTGTGGTATTCCAGAGCGACGTTGACGTACTCGTCAACACGAGCCTCGTCGTCCAGAGTGAAGGCTGCGATTTCGAGAGCAGACATGGCAAGCATGCCGTGCAGAAGGTAGTCGTGTTGCAGAGCTAGTCGAGGTATGATCACTTGCCAGTTGTAATACTCGCTGACGATTGTGCCGCAGTAGCTCTTATATCTGGACAGTATTATCAGTAAGCTGTTCTGGTAATAGTGTTGGCAGCGACATACGTGATGGTGGTCCATTGATGAAGCAACTCAAGCTCGAGCATTCGCCGTGAGCCCGACCATCCCAAATCATTCTCTGATATACTGCCCGGCGGTGTCGCGAAACCTCTCATCGTTGGAGTCTCCGGCGTGGGTTGTTGAATTCGCGGCGTGTGTGCGTATTCACACTCGATACCTCGTAAAGCACAAGGTCCGCATGGCATTCCATTCTCATCGCACTTCACCCTCCGCCTTTTACAAGTCTTACACCCAGTCCTGGACTTCCTATGTGGTCGGCGTGCTGGTGGAGTCATTATTTCGTTTCTGGAACATCGATCTTAGAATTGGAGAAACACGAGGAACTGGCGCTTCCGCCTTCAAGAACCATTCCGTCTCTCCAGCTGCGGATCTGCACCCGCTGTACTGCCTCAAGAGCTGAGTCGGCTGGGCACTATGAGCCATGTTGACCAGCTCGAAATTGCCGGATGTTAGGTGCTCGGCGGAGGATGATTAAAAATAAGCAGCGTGAATATAAGTCGGGATCTACCCCAATTTGCCGAATCCGACACCCGTGTACGTGCTTAATAAACAACGCCATGCCGATTTGAGGAGGATGGGCCGCTGTGCTTAAGCTGCCGCCTGCGCGGATGAAAAGCTGCTCGCAATACTGTACAAAACTGGAAGCACAGTTCTACTTGGCATCAATTTATCAGCGCCTCGAGACGGCGCAACAATTCTAGACGAACTTCGGGCTGCAGGGTCCGTTTATTTATGTGTCTGTCTCAAACCTTTTCCATTCGCGAATAACGTGGCCACGAATGCAAGGATGGCGAAGGCTGTCGAAGCAGCGAACGCATATCGGATGCCCTCGTAGTATACCATCCGGGCTGCTAGTTGAATTGAAGGTGGGAGATGCTTCAGAGCGGTTACTGAATGCCGTATTTGATCGATCACCTGCACAGTTGTTGTCAGTATTGAACATTCCCGGACGACATGGCATGGTTATGCACGGCACTTACTTCCGCTTTGTGCTTTACTCCTTCCAGAGCATCCGGTAGCTTCGATTTCAACACGCTCTGCACGATAGCTGAGGTAATGGCGACGCCCCACACGCAACCCATGTTGCGTATCAGATATACTGTTGACGCCGAGACAGCATGATCTATAGCACGTTAGCCAATGGCCTGTAGCCCGCTGGTAACGATCGTTCATACCTGAGTGCTCGAACGTCGCTATGTTGGCGAACAAGGTCGATGGATAAGTGATACCCTGCCCAAGAGTTGCTGGAAAGATGAATAGATAGTATTTCCAAGTCGAATCCGAGAAGCCAAGGGACGTCACCAGAGCAGTTCCAAAAGCCATACACAATGTGCCTGCGCGTAGCAGAGTGATGAGCCTGCCGTAGCGGGACATGATGAAACCTGCTACCAGTCCTCCGATGGGCGTAGCCAGTGCAGGTATTGCCAAGCGGCCGCCTGCTTTCGAAGCGCTGTCCAAAAGGATTACCTGGAAGAAGAGCGGAAGCATGAACAGATACTGTGATATTTTAGCTTCTGCTCTCGGGTAGATTCAAACTTTAACATACCGCATACGCAGCCAGCCCGGCGCACAAGTTGGCCGTCTGCACCGAAATAGACAGTCGTCCCGAGAGCATGCGAAGAGGGATTATGGGCATTGCACGAGTCCGAGCTTCCACCCAAAAGAACAATCCCAGAAGTGCGACGCTTCCAATAAGAGAGCCGATGACCCAACCAGAGCTCCATGGCAGTTCGTTGCCACCTAAACTGAGGCCAACGAGCTGCGTTGAAAGTGCGGTGACAAGTATCAACGCACCAGAAATGTCGACCTTCTCCCATGTGCCCTTCAACAGACCATCAGAATCGTCGCGTCGTGTCTGGTCCGCAACGACAAAGTATCCAACAACCAGACCGAGCACTGAGATAGGTACTTGCAGAGTGAAGCACCATCGCCATCCGATGGTGTCCGCAATCAGTCCGCCAAAGGAAGCACCTGAGATGGCACCAAAGCCCCAGACAGAGTTCTGCAGAGCCTGATACATTCCTCTGCGCTTGAAGGGAATCATGTCGGAGTTGATGATCGTAGCCATAGTCATGAGCCCTCCGCCGCCGAAACCAGTCACGGCCCGCATGACGTTTAAAGTGACAATATCCTGAGCGAGGCCGCAGCCCAAGCAGCCAACTGCGAAAGTCGTAGTCGCAACGAAGAAGCAGATTCTCCTGCCAAAGATGTCCGAGAAGCGTCCATAGAGTGGCTGAAATGCCGTGCTCGTAACGAGGTAAGACGTTGTTAACCAGGAAGCAGTATTTGCGGCATCAAAGTCGGAACTTATGACCGCGTATGTGGCTGCTGTGATTGTGCTGTCGAAGCCGTATAGGAAGACGTTCGCGAATATGGCCAGTTCTATCCAGAAGAAGAACCTAGGCGGCTTCCAGTCTTGCTCATCGGGTACTTTGAGGAGTGGAGTGTCCTCTGTGTATTCGGGCGCGATCGACTCCTCATCGTTGGACGCCATCTTGGACCAAGCTCTGATTGTTAGTGCTCATGTACGAAGAGGCGTGGAGAGAATATGCCAAGCTTATATGGAAGGGCGTGAAGAGAACATGGCAAGCTAGGTTATTAATCAGCATAAAGAAAAGTTTCTTACCGTTCCTTTCTTTCGTTCTGCGTCACAGTCTGGCCTACATGGGTACTTTAACCAGATCCCGACACCGGCTTCGATGGCTCTCACTCACAAGATCTGACTCCTTCTCACACTTGTTCGTTGTGGTGAGAAGCAGAGATGACACCACCGGCTGTTCCATGCAGTCTACTCCACTTTCGCGGGAGCACGCAATGGCAGTCTTCGGCTCGTCGCTATGAGAAGTCCAATCGACATCTCCCATGAAGGAAGATGCTATGAGAGTCTCCTCATTGTCATTGAGCATATAAAAGTGTGCCGGTGCAGGTGTGAAAACACTAGATTGCTCGCGACTTCACGATGTGGAAAGCGCTTGTTCTGGCTATTGCCTTGGCTCGAGAGGTCATCGCGGACTGGCAATTTCGCTCGAGACCAGATCTTGCACCACCTCGTCTCAACATCACCATTCCTCCGACAAAGGATGTCGAGAAGGGATACTTGTTTGTCGCCCCTTTTGCCGGTCTTCAAGATACCGTGAATGAGCAGCACGGACCACGCCAAGCTGGGCCATATATCTTCAGAGACGATGGCGACCTGATCTGGTCAGGGTACGGGTACTACTCAATCTGGGCGACCAATTTCCTCACTGTCGAGTGGGAAGGGAAGCCCGTTCTTGCCTGCTTCGAGGGCGATCATAACCCTGGGTACGGTCACGGTCACGGCCATGTTACCTTCTTGGACCAGCACTACGAGACGATACGAGAGCTACGAGCCGGTCGCCACAAGATCTCCGACAAACACGAATTCTGGACGAGAGACGGCAAGACCGCGTTCATTCAGATCTACCAGCCTGTACCAAGACTGCTCAAGAAGTATGGCGCGAAGCCGGAGCAGCAGTGGATCGTCAATGCTATCATTCAAGGTATACTCCTATGGCACTATGTTGCTCCCGCGGGCACTAATGGCTCCTAGAACTCAACATCGCTACTGGTGAGGTACTCTTCGAGTGGGCAAGTCTGGACCACGTCTCACCTGACGAGAGTGTGCTTCCGATTAATCCTGGACAAGCTGGGTCTGGCTACAATAGCTCTGACGCCTGGGATTACTTCCACATCAATAGTGTAGACAAAGATCCAGCCGGCAACTATCTAATCTCGGCAAGGGACGCCTGTAGTGTCCACAAGATTGATGGCAAGACTGGTGCGATCCTCTGGAGGTTGAACGGCAAACAAAGCGACTTTAAATTCGACAAAAAGGCTGGGAAATTCTGCTTCCAACATCATGCACGGTTCCTTGAGCAGTATGATGATATCGAGGTCATCAGCTTGTACGACAACTCCGCTCACGGTACCGAAGCTGGCGACGGAGGCGAAGTCCACACCGCACCAACCAGCAGCGGTAAGATCCTGAAACTGAATACCACGAGCTGGACTGCGGAGCTTGTTCAAGGATACTATCCACCAGATGACCTCCTATCGAAATCGCAAGGCTCCACACAAGTGTTGCCCAACAGCAATGTGCTGGTCAATTGGGGCTCCGAGGGCGCTATGACCGAGTACCTGCCGAACGGCACCGCTATTTTCCATGCCTACATGGACTCCGGCTTGTTGGGAGTCGGTGTTGAGAACTACAGGGCATACCGGTACAATTGGACTGGTTTTCCGAACGAAGAACCTGCTATAGTGGCCCTAGAAGACGACAAGGGCACCTCAATCTACGTCAGCTGGAACGGCGATACAGAGACAAAACACTGGCGCTTCTTTGAGCGTGCAAGTAAGGGCTCTACCGTTAATCGCCTTCTGGGCGAAATCGAACGAAGAAGCTTCGAGACAATGCTCAGGGTCGACAACATCACGGACGTTGAAGTGTTCGCTGAAGCTATCAGTCACGACGGTGCGGTGTTAACAGGTACCCGGCCCACAATCCCGCAGCCCAATGTGTCTCCGCCTCACGGGCACAGTAGCAGCTGGTCCGATCTCGATGGCGAACAGCTCGTTCAACAAATCCTGGATACTTAACAGGAACGAAACCGAAAAGCGGTATACGGAGGGTGCGTGGTCATTTAAACGTCTCTCAATTTCTCAAGCTACGTTACCGGAAACCCCGTCTCGTCACCATTGCTTAACGAAAGCTTTCCTTCTTCGTGATCAGTTCCAAAGCATCTCTGAAGCCCGTCATCGCCTTGCTGTATAACTCGGGACCGATACTAACACGAGCCACTCCAAGATCGGCCAACTGTTTCGCATTCAAGTAACCTGGCCGAAGGTTCATCTTCACGTTAACCATACCTCCCAGTCCTTGCACCAGCTGCTTCGCTTCGTCGCCACTCACTCCTCGACCGCTCGGCCCTCCCCAAACAAACACTGTTACAGCTCCAGCCTCAAGATACGCTTTTCCACGAGCTATGGCGTCCTGAATGGAGCCTCCAAACGACAAGACATCGGTCCGAGCATTGATACAGAAGTCCGGCACACCCACTTGCTGTGCGGCGCTCATCGCAGTCTTAATCCTCGAAACCGCATCCTCAACGCTTCGAAGCTTTTCAGTTTTGTTGTCGACGTCTTCGATGTTGCAGCCAACGGCGCCAGTATCGATGGCTTGCTTGATCATTGTTGCCACATCATCGTAGCCGTCCTGTAGATCGGCTGTCAACGGCAAGTCTTTCTTGCTGGCAACACCAGCAACCTTTCGGATGCCGATCAAGTTGTCTTCCAGGCTGAGATCATTGTCCTCGATACCGTTCGTCGCCGCTATAGCGTAGCTTGCTGTAGCCATGGCTCTGGTACTTGAGTGTTGAGCAACGATGGCCGCCGTTGCTGCATCGTAAACGTTCGTCAGTATAACCGGATCACCGGGCTTGCAGAGCTTCCGGAGCGCTTTTGCTTTGTCGTTGAGTGCCTGAGCTGCCATGTTGATTCGACCTCACAGTGTTGTCGATACAGTATTGGTTTACGGATTGTGTGGCTTTCCTTAGTGTTATCTTTCTTGCTAATGGCATATATACAGTAAGCACTGTGTGATTACTGATGTGACTCACATTGAGAGTTCTAAGATTGACAGTTCTCCAGCACCGTTAGTTTCGAACACGCCCTTGTGAAATCGATCGTCAACAGCTCAGACTATTGTCCTCCAGAAGAGGCATGTCCATCCGACGATCCGTCCAGCGGTCGAGCTGTCTTGGAGAAGCAAGCTACAGTACATCTCTAACAATGTGTCTCTCTGTCCACCGGAGCTTGGTAACTGCACGTAACATAGTCCTTCGAGTCGGAATTCTGACATCATAGAATGCGGCCGCGGTTTTGGAAAGGACGCAAGGTCAAAGACAAGAACAGCGACTCGCAGTGGACCGCAAGCTTCGGCGCTACCAACAGTGAAATAAGGGATTTTAGCCCATCTGTTTGCGACGCAGGAGTGGAAGGCACTGTTCGCCGTCCTCGAGATGCTGTGCTCGAGACCGTGGAGCTATTGGAGAACATCCTCGTACAGCTTCCAGCGCAAGACATCTTGACGGCCCAAAGAGCTTGTCGGACCTTTCGAGATGTCGTGTATCAGTCTCGCTCCATCAAGCGCAAGCTGTTCTTCCTCGCAGATACATTCCGAGAACCGTGGACTATTGATCGGTCGGTAGCTTTTGAGCACTACGATGTGCAAAAAGCGGACAGCCATGCCTCGAGAAACTGTGCCGGGAGCACAGTAACCCCAGGGTCGGCTCTCCATCATCAGACCAAAGATGAACTGCTCCTCGTTCCAGTCGAGCTCAGTCCGGTGCTAGCCCGGGTGGAAGGAGAATGGTACTGTCCACGCGGGTACAATGGACCAAGCTCTGAGCGCTCGCTGACCGAGAGCACGGAGTGTACCATTGTCAAGCCGTTACGAGGAGTCTTGAACAGCCGCGTGTCATGGCATCGAATGTACCTGTGCGACCCTCCCTGTACCAGGGCGTACGTGTCGATTACCTTTGGCACCTCGAACTCGGGTAGATCCAGGCCAGGCGGATGGGCGATCGTAGAAGATCCAAAGGGTTTGACCATGGGCTCCTTGGTCGAAGCGATCGTGTGCAAGCCGGACATGACGTTCCGGCACGAGCACTTCGGCTGGCGAGATGTTCGCGATATTGTTCGAGAGCAGGAGGGAGCTGCGAAAGGCGAAGCGTATATAGTCTGGGATTTTCCAGTACCAATCATCAAGCTTGAGGGCGTGATTGCTCCTATTGGTAATCAGTGGCGCGAAGACTTGCGGAAGGCCGCTGCAAGTGCAGCAGATATGAGACAGCTCGACAATGCGATGAATGACTAACGTGAAGGTCAGCGCTCAATATGTACACTATATATACTCATGACATTCGCAGATTGCGACACGTTTCTGACAACCTCCCCGCATGTCAAATCAGGCCGTATCACCTCTTATAGCTTTGCCTGCGGGATGGGCCCAGTCAGAGGCATATAGACGTTTGCACCAAGCACATCCTGAGGCACTCCCGTAGTGTGCATGCTCAGCGCTCTAGTGTCAACAAACTCCGGACCAAGCTGATCAATGCTTGTGCATCCGATCAGCCTCATGTTCATCTCCATCTCATCCTTCAGAAGCTGCATCGCTCGGTCCACGCCATCCAATCCGTAGGAGCTCATGGCGTACAAGAATGGGCGGCCAATGCCAACGCCCTTTGCGCCCAGACAAAGAGCCTTGATGATGTCCGTGGCGCGTCGAATACCACCGTCGATGTAGATCTCGATTTGATCTTGGAGGCCCAAGCGGCGCAGCTCAGGCATGACTTCAGCAAGAACCTCAATGCCTGACCGAGCGAAGTCGAGTTGGCGGCCACCGTGGTTGGAAAGTACGACACCCTGCACGCCGGCTTGGATAGCAAGCATGACGTCTTCCACTCTTTGCACGCCCTTGAGGATAATAGGCATCTTGGTAATGGACTTGAACCAGGCGAGATCTTTCCACGATAGCGAAGGGTCGATGAAGGACGAGATAGCTCTCGCAGCGCCTTGCGAGCGGTCGACATTGTCACCACTTGAGCTTTGCACATTGGAGCCAGAATCAGCAAACTTCGAGCGCATGTCCTTCTCTCGTCGGCCGAGTTGCGGTGCATCCACTGTGATGAACAGGCCTTTGATGCCACGCTTCTCGGCATGCTGCACGATGCCCTTGGTGATTTCGCGGTTCGAGTTGACATAGAGCTGCATCCATTGTGTCTGGCCAACTTGGCTGGCGTCGACAATTTCATCGAAAGAGCATGAGGCCAACGTTGGTATCATCTGGATGACGTTGTGGTTGTAAGCACCTTTAGTGAGTAGAGTCTCGCCCTCCGGATGCCCTAGCTTGCCGAGTGCTGTGGCAGTAACGTAGAAAGGCATATCCACTTTGGTACCAAGCATCGTTGTCGAATAGTCGATGTGCTTTACGTCCTGCAGTATTCGGGGTCGGAACCAGATCTTGTGGAATGCCGAGTGGTTCTCACGCAACGTCTGTATGCCCAGTCAGCCATCCGCCACAATCTTTCGTGATACCACAAAACTCACAATCTCATCGTCTGCGCCGCTCGAATAGTATGCCCATGCTGTCTTCTTCATGACCCGACGAGCGACCGCCTCAAAGTCCATAAGGTTGAAGCATTGGTCGAGCACTGGCATGTACTTGATCCGCTCCTGCCTCTCTGCTTCATCAGGATCCTCATCTTTCTGCTCTTCCTGGACAGTGCTCATATCGACCTCTCCGAGATGCTTGTTCTTGTCGAGATATTTGTCCAGCGTGTCAGGAGGGTGGATCGGCGCATACTCTTCAGTGGCATCTTTGCCTGCGTACTTCAGAATGATCTTGGGACCGCCAGGGTGCTCTGGAAGGAACTACGATGGACAACAGGTCAGTCTCCATATCAGCCCAGTGGCCTACGATATATTGCTTACCTCTGTCACATCGTACGCCTTGCCGTGGATGATCACCCAGCAGGACTCTCGCGAGTCGTGTTTTGCGATTTCTTCACCAGACAGCTTGGTCTGCTGCGGTTGTTGCTGATCGCGGTTCATCCTGTCCGACGGGCTTGCAGTTCAATGCTCCTGGTACACTCAACAGCTCGAGGTAAGGACCAAGAACGAAGATTTAATCTATGGATACAGATGATGAAGTTTCAACGATGGCAAATAACGACGGTCCTAACTACCGCGCCAGATAGCCTAACCAATGTCGAGATCGTTGTATCTCCGTCAAGACCTTCGGTCCTTGTTCCACCGCGGCATCTCCACTTGCTGTCACTTCCACGTCCCCGCCAGACCAACCACCGGTAATATTTATGCGGCTCGAGCGGAGTACGATCGGGGCAGGTGCAGCGGACCAATTGGACTTCTTCTAGACGTCAGCTTGAAGTCGCTGATGTCGCGTCTCTCTGCAGCGAGAACGCGTTCCCTTTCACGACATCGACGTGATGAGGCACACCCCCATCAACCGCAGACGAGCGATTGGGGCGGACGACGGTGATAGTCGTCGTTTGATTTCCTCTTTCGTTTGGCCAATTCGTTCCAGCCATCGGTTGCTGCAGCCAAACATCGTCAACAGACGAATCTCCTCGCGAGCTGAATACTGATATTGCTCCAGGTGGCCGTTCGACCCTTCTACGTCAGACTCATCACGGTGAGAACGTAGTACCTGCAGTTTGCTACTTACCATTGCCAAGGTTCTGGACTACGCTGGCGGCGCATATCAGGCGATGCCCAGATCGCAGGGTGGTTATTAGCGCCACCATCAATAGTGCACAACGCCTGATTCAATATCACACCACCACCCCCCAACATGTAGGACCCCTCCACTCCGTTCTGAAGACAAGTATGCATCTCATCCGCAGTTTGATCTTCGACTTGACTTTCCGCCTGCAGATTCTTACAAACTCCACTCCGCGACGATAATGCTAACTTCTGTTGCTACTCTCTGGGCTGTGTGCCTTCTTATCTCCAGAACTGCATCAGCTCAAGATGTATCAGCACTTTTGTTCCAGGCGGAGGGCATGGCGGGCTCGGTGATGGACGCAACGGGATGCAGAATCACGTATGCCCTGTCCTGCACAAACCAGAATGTCTGCAGCTCTTCTAGCGATCTGATGGTACGTTCTCCGTCTCCGATACAATCCACTCTTTATCTTATACTCACTTTCGTGCTGCTAGAAAATCGTTACTCAGAACGGAGCGTCCTCGTACACGATGAGCTACACATCATTTGGCTCAGCGTCTTCATTCACCATTGGTGTCTACCAAAGTGCCGCTGAAACCTGCCGCCTGTTCGGCACAACGCTTGCGGCCTGCACAGCTACCGTCGCCATTGGTGTTGGCGGTATTTCGAAATCGACAACGGATACGTATATGATCACCCAGGAAGCGCTACTCAGCTACGGCTAGGTCCCCATCACCGCTGGGCCTGCTCGGAGCGAGAGCTTCCGTGTCGAGCTGCTCGGCGATGGGAAATGATGTCAATTATGGCTCCCTCCCATTGGGTAGCTACGCGGCTTACAGCTCCGCAAGCGTGGAGCCGACCTCTGTCTTTGGAAGCGCTGTATACTCGTACCCTCCAGCAAGCAGCACCAGCAGCGTGAAGATTGGCGACCCTCCAACGTCAGGACTGTCGACCGGTGTCCAGGCCGCAATCGGGGCAGGCGTTGGCGTAATCGCTCTACTTGCAATTGGAGCCACCATCTATTTCGTACGACAGCAGCGTGCTAAACAATCTGTGCAGCGATCTTCGCCGCCGGCGTATGATGAGATCTCGGGTCCACCGGGAGGCGCGCGTCCAGAGATGCAAGGAGGCGTAAAGCACTATGAGCTGTACCAGCCGCAGGTGGTGCACGAGATGGCAGGTGCAAAGCAGGCGCAGGAGATGTCGGCTGCTCGTGATGGCTATGCTATGTCGCCTAGCGGACCACGATACGAATTGCACTGACGGCGTTGCTTCATTTCGAATCTCGAATTTCGAACATGCTATAAGCCTTTCTCTCAAGAATACCTTCTGCTCGGGCCTTTCATGTTGCGCAACTGGTCGATGGACGATCTCATAGTACGCCTGCATTATTCCACATCGCTGGATGATGGAATGCATCAGGCTGGAAGCTGAAGTCGACATCGATATTGGTGATGTCGTCCCACTCGGTCGGATCAAGACCTTGAGCAGTCTGGAACAACTCGGAGACCATCCATTCGGACTCTGGTGGGATGTCAAGTCCGTCGAAGTTGTTAGTCCAATCTTGACTTGGCAGAACACGTTCTTGCTCCACCGTGTCAGCTTCCGGAGAAGAGGAACGCGGAAGTGTCGTTTCCGGGACGAGGTCACCGCACATCATACTGATCGTCCGGTCCGACAGCGTCTCAAAAAGATCACGATAAGAAGTGGCGAGCTTCCATCGCTCCGCTATGATGACCAGTACAGTCTGGCATGCCATGCACGTGTTGACGACATCTCGCTGCTTTGCCGCATCACGAATCGGCTTCGATCGCCACAAGCAGTAGAGATACGTCAGTCCGCTGAAGAAGAGCATGTGTAGACTGCCCCAGGTGAACTGGATCGATGGGTTCTGGTACATCCGCCGGTAGAGCAGACACTGGTCTTGTGCCTTGGCGAAGCACTCTTCGAAGGCTCGGTTAACAATATCCGGCGTCTTGGGCAGAGGAGGACTGCACTTGTATGGCTTGGTGTCCATGATGTAATGCCGGTACAGAAGCAGAATCGAGTGGTTGTAAGCAAGCTGAAACCAGCCAATTGAGGCGAAGACGGACAAGGGAGAATCAAGTGGTGGATCGACTACTACAGGAGCTGTTGCCCGCCAGTCTTCAAGCTCCTGCCTTAATTCCTCGATGGTCGGTCCACTGTCGCCGTGATTGTCGTGGCTGCAAAGTGATGATGTCGGGAACAGGTGCGTACTGAACTTCGACCATATCTGACGAAGCTTGATGGTATGAATGGCCCCTGTCATAGTCGTCGGCGAAGTTCTGTCCGCGGCGAGGACAATCCCAGCTGAGGTGAGTTCTTCGTCGTTGATGTCGAAAGGTAACTGCGTTGCGTGTGGTCAGCATTCACTAGTCAATGTTCGCAAGCTCGTATGAAGCATACCTCAACATCAATTGCGAGATCGGAGATCCCTCCAGGAAGTCCAAGAATGGAAGAGACATATCGGTCGAAAGTATACGCTGCCCAGAAGCACCTCTTGGACATCTCCTTGGTGATAGCATCTCCTGAGCGGCGGTACTTCTCGACGGATCGATGGTAGCCTAGTTGTACGCAGAGACGCAAGGCCATCCCGGAGACTTTCCAAAGGCTGACACCCAGAGGTGACCTGACGGAATAGACGGCAATCGCGAGTAATGCCTGGATCGACTCCATGCCATCCTGCTCCAGTACTGGACCCAAGTACTCCATTGCGGCGATGTAGTATTTCTCCGCGGCTGCAGTGTCGATATGCTTCGACACCAGAGATCCCGTGGCATAAACCATGAGTACGAAGAACACGGGAACATCGCCCAACTCTGTAACGCCACCGGGACTTCTGGATCGGCGACATTCTTGTTCCCACTTTTTGAGAGTAGGCCGGTGGAGGAAAGGAAACTGGGCATGCACGTTATGGAAGAAGGCTTCTGTCAAATCTTCCGCTTGCTCGACTGATGGCCAACTAGGCAGCGCATGTTTGGCTGTTTGGGATTTCGCTGAGGCCGGCATTCGTGCTTTTGAGCCGGGAGTGGACTGCATCGGTGTCCGAAGGCCCATGGTCTGGCTTGCAATGTGGGAAAAGGAGACTGCCGATGATGGTCCAAAGTAACGGGGCTCTGGTCCGGCTGCGCTTAGACAGAGCAATGCCACCTCTGAGGAAAGGTGGTCAACATTTGGAGAACCAGGACCATTGGAAGAAGTCTCATAACCTCCCGAAGTCGATGGAAAATTATTGTCGGCAGGCCATGCAGAACCGGGAGTCGCTGCATTGCCACTCTGACCAATCTGACCTGTGTCAAGACCGGATACATTACAACCAAATTGCAACTCCGGGTGAAGCCGATGTAGCAGATCCTCCAGGTAATTCACTCGTCCTTCCAGGAGCTGCATATAATTTCTAGGGCGGTGGAGGCCGGTCGCAGGGTCTTCGACTAAGCATTCTGACAAGTGTTGGCTTCATTGATATCAAGCTCCAGGGGTTGGCTATATCTACCTCTGGAGTTCTTCTGACAATTCTCGCATTTGGGGCTGACACCATCACACTACGCAACGAGGTATCAGCATATCGATCTTAATGGCGTTTCAAAAACGACCTACCTTCAATTTACGTTGTTTGCAGGCTACACAGGCGAGCATGGTTCTCTCCCCAATACGTGACTTCTTTGTTGGCCGCATCGTGTCGGTATCGCTAGTTGCATGATGAATCGTTTCCATCGTTTCGCCCGTAGCCACAGCAGCACACTGTAATCTCCAGTGGTGTAGTCGAACAAGCGTCGATGTTCATGATGTTGTGGTGTTTGTGAGCGGAAGGGACCCGGGAGAAGCCACGGCTGAGAGGAGGGAGAGTGAGGACTCCTCGGAAGAATCCGACTGCATTTGCTCTGCAACTCTTTTTATCTCATCACCGTCGGCCAAACAACATCATCTCTGTGTCCTCACGAATCGGGATGATTCGTTAGAGGTCATGTACTAAGCCCCTACAGGTAAGGAACTGATAGAAAATGATAGAAAATATCTCTTGCGCTGCCAGTGATGGTCGCTGCAACTCTCCCCTCATTACCACGTCTACCTTCTCTCACTGCTCATCATCTCATTCGATCTTGACCATCACGCGACGTATACGACGTGACTCTCCCTCCTCGTTCTTTATTCGATCGCAGACATGCAGCAAAGAAATATAGTCGTTCTTGGGTATGTTGACTCTTTTCCCACCAGGCAGCCTGCTGACTGCCACGTCCAGTGCTGGAGTCTCCGGACTTACTACCGCTCTGCTTCTATCTAGGAGCCGCAAGTACAGCATCACGATCGTTGCAAAACACATGCCGGGAGACTACGATATCGGATATGCTTCTCCTTGTGCGTGTCTGCCTCGCTGACGATGGATGAATACGGCTGACTCCCGGTGATACCGCCATAGGGGCCGGTGCAGATTTCTCGATGGGTCCCATCACAACCAAAGGAAAGCCACTCGAGTTGGAGACTTGGCCAGAGCTCGAGAGACTAGCACGAGATAAACCAGAGGCTGGTATACATTTTCAAGGTCTGCCTAACCTTCAACTGCAGACATCGAGCTCTCACTGATGAGTATTAAGAGTCCATATACTACAGAAGGACCAAAGACCTGGATAATGAGAAGGGTAGATGGTTTGAAGGACTGCTAAAGGAAGACAACCAATTTGCAAAGATTCTGCCAAATGTACACTTTCCTACTTCTAAGCTTGTAAACACCACTAACATTTGCCAGTATCGAATCTTGCCGGAGTCACAACTACCAGCAGATATGGATGCTGCGGTGTCATTCACATCTGTGTGCATCAATACTGCACTCTATCTGCCTTGGCTTGCTTCGCAATGCTTGAAAGTCGGCGTGATCATCCGAAGAGGCATAGTGAGCCATATCTCAGAAGCCGCAATCTTCCACCACTCGGGTCGTCCTGCGGACGCCGTAGTCAACTGTACTGGACTATCCAGCTTGAAGCTCGGAGGTGTGGAAGACCGCACCCTGTACCCGGCTCGGGGCCAGATAGCACTCGTGCGCAACGAACCAGGCGTGATCGTAAGCTCTACTGGCACAGACGACGGACCGGATGAGTCCACGTACGTTATGGATCGAGCTGCTGGTGGCGGCTGCGTTCTTGGTGGGTGCTCACTGCGCGACACGTGGGAGAGCCAACCCGATCCGAACCTCGCTATACGCATCATGAAGAGAGCCATCGAGCTATGTCCTAGTCTTGTGCCTCCAGGCAAGGGCATAGAAGGTCTGAGTGTGATTCACCATGCTGTTGGTCTAAGGCCGATGAGAGCTGGTGGAGTCAGAATAGAGAAAGAGTCAATTAGAAGTTCGGATGATGAGCCGATCACAGTCGTCCACAACTATGGCCACGGAGGAGCTGGTTACCAGTCGTCGTACGGGGCTGCGAAACTGGCTGTCACGCTGGTTGAAGAGGCATTGCAGGACCAAGCCAGATCATGAAAGTTTGGACTGTCGATCCGAGGATCTCAAACATGGACGAGCGTGCTGGTTCCACAGATCCAGCCTTAGCTGCTCAAACAAACAACATGCCCGATGAGACCAGCGAGCTGGTCATCGACTTCATGGGCAGCAAATCCGAATGGTCCTTCTCAAGCAAGTCCCTCGTCAAGGTCGCTCCATCTGGCACATACAAAGCTCTCGGCGAGGTCCAATCCCATAGTTTCAATCCCTAGGAAATCGATGTTATCCCAACGAGCTCCAAATCTTCTGTGCTTGTGCGGGGGGGCCTTGGATGGACCTTCGACGGATTCCCTGGCAAGTGAGGACGGAGAGACGTCGATGAAGGAGTAGTAGGGCTCATCTACAACCTTGCAGCAGGTGGGACGGCGGAGATGGCGCGGTTGACGGAGGGTACCTTGGTGTTTAAGGAGGATGACCTAGATGGCATGGGAGGGTATGATGGAGTAGTGTTGTCGGCTGTGGCAATGCACGAGCACTTGGTCAGGAATGAGAAGGATGGAGGAGATCACGAAGCAGTAGGGAGGTTGGCGGATGCGATCGGGAACGTTGGTGGGTCATTGTATGGCTTCTGCTTGAGATATGTGTATACAGAAGAAGTATTGTCAATGTCATCGTTCGGTCCAGATTTCGACAAATGGAAGAGTGTGAGTACAACTACTCCACTCTTCAATGCAAAAGACGCTACATCAAAACGTTACATCTATCGTAACCTTCAGCTTGACATTGGTATGACCTGGTGAAGCAAAAAAAGATTGACACATGATCGTAATCATTGCCCACACCCCGAATCGAACGAGGGATCTTGTCATTACGAGTGACACGCTGTACCACTAAGCCATGCCTTGAAAGTCGTTAGCAAAGCAATGATTTTCTGACGAAAGTTGCAGTATCAAGCTTACGGGCGATGTTTGCCGGTAACTTAGGCACGAGCCCGTACACAATCCGGCGATACTGTGTACATCTGAGCACGGACGCAAATTTCATATAATACTGCTGACCTTGGCGCTAAGATATACGGGTGCGCCGAAAAAGCAAAGGCAAGTGAAAAGCGAGCGGTGATCGTATGGCAAACCAACTCTCATCTTCGATTCCCGAATGTCTAAGGCTCTGCCAGGTAGTCTACATCCTCTACATCCACACTCTACTCAAGAGACAGCGCCAGGAAGCCACGCTATGCAGACAGCCCATCCCATCCGCTGCTCATGCCATGGTTAAGCACAGATGGAGCCTGATAGCTCATATCCCATCAGAAACGCCAAAGTGCACGTCATACCAAACATGCTCACATATCCATAATTCATCTCGGAGAACCCCTCACGGCCCTCCTCCGCACAACGCTTTGCGTTATCAGGACGACCCGCCACCTCGATGCTGCTCCACAAGCCACTCCATCACACTCTCATAACACAGCACATACTGCCGCAGACTTTGCACCATGCTAATGCGTTGCCGGCGGAAGTCTTCCACTGTCCTCTCGATCAGGTCCAGATCATCGCGTTGAAGCCAGGCACCGTCTATGCTGTCATCCAGCTCTGATTGTGAAGTCGTGGAGCTGAAGAAGTCGTCCGAATCGGTAGACAAGATGGCCTTGTCTTTGCTCTTCTTCGACGCTCCAGGCGTTCTGGCTGGCGGAGGCGGACTGTCGACATCCATCGGTGTGCCAGCTCTCCTCGCGCCACTCGCTTTTGTCTTCTCGTTCTCATTTGAGCCTCCTGAAAGCCGCTGCTTTTCCAACATATCGATCACCGAGTCGACCGTACAGAATGTCCCGGTCCTGCCGCACCCAGCCGAGCAGTGGACGAGTATCGGTCTGGCGTCCGGAGCAACAAAGTCGGTCCCAGTGGCACTCCCGTTACCACCCATCTTCGCAGCGGCGCGTATGCTTCCACTTCTACCCAATGTGCTTCTAACAACACTGTCGCACTGCTCGACCAAACCCAGGAGATGTGCCGGATGTGCGGGAGCGCCGAAATCCGGCCAATTGGAGTACTGGAGTTGTGTGATCTCGCGCATCTGTGCGAAAGGATAACGGTCGTTGGTGAGTGTGAAGCGGCGTACTATCACGTAGGGTTCGTCGGGCGCATTTTCAGCGGTGGCAGCCGGTGGTTCGATCTGCGTTTGTGGTATCTGAGGACCTGAAGATCGAGATTGCATGGACGGACGTTGTGAGCCTGAACCATTCTTATGTGTCGACTGCTGCCTTCTCCGGCGTATCCGGTTGAGGTCGATTGATGCTCGGGTTTCATGCAGAGGCTCCAGGTGCAAAGGGCCATATGTCTTCGAGGACCAGTAGTTGTGCGCCTTGATCTGCGCGCCCTCGCTCTCCGCGGTCAGCATGACAATGACACGGACGTCTTGCTGCCAGACGACGTTCCAGAAGTCGTTGAAAGTGGCCGGGATGGGCGCCTGGGTGGAGATATACCGCTTCGAGCTGTGTGCGGCCTTGATGAAACTCGCATTGAAGTAATCGCAGGTGTCCCTTGGCAGACCTTGCAACTTCACTCGTGAGTGCTCGAAAGGCCAGATGTTGTTGTAGCGGTTCTTTGATCCCTTCTCGATGCCCGCGATCTGAACTGCTGGACCGCCAGGCGCTTCCTTCTTTGGCGTCGCATTGCCGCCGTAAGATACCTTTCCAGAGAGCGCGCTTTCCATCCGCTTCTTCTCCCGTCGCTCGATATGCTCGAACTTGCTGGCGACTTTCTTGCCTTGGTCTGAATCCTCGGCGGCCTTGCGAAGCCATTCCGGAAAGTCCTGCTCGGCGGATTGGGAAAATTGGTTAGGATGTTTGAGAGCGATCTGACCTACGCCACCAATGAGATCCATATTCTGGCGGATGTTTCCGAAGAAAGGGTTGGCTGGTTGATCAGTAGATGGCATAGGGCATCCGCCCACAACGGGAGCAACTCCAGGGCCTTCGCCTTTAACACTGCGGGACTCATTGCCGGTGTTGACAGTATCCTCAACGTAAGATGGGAAGCGCCGAGAGAATTCGGAGAAGCCACCTTTGACGATGTAGACAGTGCCTCCATAGCCTTCACTCTTGAATTTCTTGATGGTGTTGAGGCAGATTGTGGCATCCTTGAGCTGTTCGGAGGACTGGTCGTAGACAATGATGTAGCTGCTGCTTTTCCATTGCTCGAACTGATTCCTCTGATTTTCGTCTTTGAATGCATCGGCCAGCTTCAATACGTTGAAAGAAGGTCGTTTGAGTAGTGTAGTGGGTATGCATAAATTCAATGCACCCCGGATATGCGACTTCGCATAATATGTCTGCACCCTCAGATCCAGTAATAGTACCTGCTCCATCTTCGACTCCAACAGATTGACCACATGCTGTGCTGTGACCATAGGCTGCAGATCTGAGGAGGTGGGCAGAGTCTCCGCTCGTGGCTTGTCGATCGCATTCAGTTTGATTGGAGCCATCGATGTCTTGTCCAGGGGCAGCGCAAACCTCGGTTGGCTGTCCGCAGAGGCATCTTTGCTCGCCTTCTCCGAGTCGCTATGCACAAAGCTGGCAGGCGAGGCGGCACGTCGCGCTTCTTCTGGCAATATCATAGAACCTGGCGACAGCACTCTCTTCGGACTTCTGCCCAGATCTGCGGTGCTCGGCTCCAGGGTCTTCCTGTACGCTGGTGTCTCCTTCTCCCTCGGCTGCTCGACCTTACTCGACGTGCGTCTATGAGGTTCGGTCCTAGGCGCGGGCATACTCGCTCTAAAGTTGCCGCTCAGTCCACCCAAATTAAACGCCTTGCCCTCTGACTGTCGGCGGAAAGCGTCATAGTCGGGATTCTGGTCGAGTGGGATCACGCTCGGAGATGCTGCGGCGGTGGAGCGCACGGTGGAGGATGGCGGGCTCCAATTACTCTTGTTGTGTTGGGGCGAATCTGTGAGGAAGGAGGCATCTTCGGTCTGGAAGCCAAAGTAGTTGGGACTCGGTGTCGTGACGCTGGGGATCGCGGACTGGCGAGGCGTTGACAGCAGTGGAGGCATGGTCTGGCCCACGGAGCCCGGAACGTTATTCGGCGGTCGTGCAGCAGGAGTCGTGGTAGGTCTCGATGCGCGCCGCTGCGTGTGTGGTCGGGGTGAGGTCGGAGTCTCAGTCATGGTATGAACAGGGCATAGGCATGATATAGGTGTGTTGTAGGTGTGTGTCTTACGGCATCTGACGTGTGAAGAGTGGTCGAGATGCGGGCGGAGTGGCGGCGTACATGAGGAGCACAAGACACCCACCAGCAGATCGCAGGCACACGGACAGGACAGGGACAAGCTGAAATGACGTCGCCGGACCCAGATCGCTCCCTCTTGCGCCCGCTCACAAAGCCAGGCTGATTCTTCACTTACGCCTGCAAATATTACATCTACCTCCTCGTACTGGAGTAATCAACACGGTAACTCCAACGTGTACCATTGCAATGACAAACCCAGTGTCGGCGACGGCGAACAGCAGATGGTGTGCTGTGGATCGTGAATTCAACCGAGACCCTGCATCTGTTAGAACTAAATCCGGATCTTTCTTCCTTCCATCATGCACGTGGAAGGAAGCATCTCTCCTTTTTTTGCGAATTACACTCTATATCAACGAACGTGCTGTGCTTCTCCCTACATACCCATTGATCTATAGTATCATTCGTACGGCGCAGAGTGCTTCGATATGTGGCTGCAGAGATATTAATCTCAATCCCTGTTCCTGCATCCCATCGCATCCCATCGCGTCATGTGGATCCCCCAAAGAGTCTAGATCGTCGTCCTCCTCCCCGCCTCCCCGCTGTAGACAATGTTCGAAGCCAACGTTGGAAGTGGTCAATCACCGGCACGGATCCTTGGGGTCGTTCTGGAGCACGCGCCCATATAGGACAAACAGCCGTGTTGATCATACAGCTATAACCGATTGACTTATAACAAAGCCGCTCGTTTCTGGCGCAGCGGACGAGGTCCGGCGTAAGTCCACCCATGGTTCTGGCCCGATGCACGCGGTACGAGATGATGCCGATGATGTCGATGAGCCCATTCAGCTATCGGACCGAGTACCTGGTTTCTATCAGACGGTAGACGACAGCCATCGTCACTCCGCTCCGCCCCGCTGCTCATCACGCCCTTCCAGCATCGGTGTCGCTTCGATGATGTCGATGTACCATCTGAATGGTACCTAAGTACGCGGGGTGCCGGACCAAGCACCAGGTTCTATCTGACAATAGGAACGTCACTAGTACCACTGATACTACTCCCACCCTCACCGCTCCCCTCCCTTAACGCCCTCCACTCCCCTTCCAACATCCCATAACAATACCCATCCCACCACCTCCCCCCCATCCACAACTCCTCCCTCGCCACCCCCTCCCGCACGAACCCAATCCTCTCATACAGTCTCCTAGCCCCCTCGTTCCACTCAAAAGCCCTCACCGCCACCCTATGCAAACCTGCTACATCGAAAGCCCAGTCCAGACACCACCGGATCGCTTCACTTCCATACCCCTGGCCTTGGTAGGAGTGCACGATATCGATCCCGATCTCCGAGAAGCGGTGCTGCGTCATGGTAGGCGAGAGCTTGCTGAGGTGGATCGTGCCGATCGGGGTGGGTGGTTCTTCTGGGGTCTTTGGGGGTCGGTTGATGATGACGCCGAGGAGACAGTCTTCGGTGACGGATTTGAGGTAGGTGGATGCATCTTTGGCGGATTGGGGGTGTAGGAGGCGGGCGTTGGAGTTGGCGAAGTCGGTGGGGTTGGTTTGGATGGCGTGGAAGAGGGGGTCGTGGAGAGGAGATTCGGGGGCGGTGTAGATGAGGTTGGTAGAGCGGAAGGGGTCCTTTGGGGTGGCCATGAGGCTGACTGATTTTCTCGTTCTTTTTGTTTCAGAATGAACAGATTTGAAGACTGAAATTGTACTCATGGAGTGTTGCGACTGGGGCTGTAGCTAACCACCTGCCCATCTGGGACACCGCAGTGGCTGTTGGGTCACAGAACTTATCTAGAGGCAAACGAGTCGAAATTCTGCCATCTCATCGACGGCGACGAAGTAGAGGTACTCATAAGAGAGGATGCAGTAGCAGCGAATCGTCGTATATGGCGGAGAACACGGCAGAACAGATTGTGTATGTATATTCAGCACGAAGCAGATCTTACCGATCTCGCAGCCATCTCCAATGGTGGCTAGGGCCGCGAACGAGGAGTAGAGAAGAAGAGATGCAGAGCTCCAACGTAATGAGGTGAAGCGGAGTCGTCTTTTAAGCTCGGTCTGAACGTCATGTCTCGAGGTCAAACCAAAAATCGCGGTTAAACGTGAAGCATCGGTGAGAACAGCTTGGGCGTGAAACTAGTTTGTGACTGCTGAATGTATTGACTGGTTCTACGAAAACATGGTGGAAGAATACCTCACATCTCCCAAACAACCGCCGCCTCTCAACGTACCGAAGTCGGACAATGTGATCAAGGTGTCGGTCATCGACAGGTGAGTGTCTATGGTCTACGAAGAGTCGCTAGAAGCTCACATGCTATAGTACTTCTCGTCTGAGCATCCCCATCAACCGCCTGTTGCAACCGGAGTATAAAGGCAAGGACAAATTACAGGGGCCATGCCTCAGTTTCTTGATCGAGCACCCATCTCGGAAGCCGATCCTGTTCGACTTGGGTATCCGCAAAGACTGGCAGGCCCTACCGCAGTACCCCATGTGGAAGGAGATGAAGTGGTACATTAATGTCGAGAAAGACGTGGCGACCATCTTGAAGGAGAATGGCGTGGATGTCGATGGTGGTGCGATTGAGAGCGTCATCTGGAGCCGTACGCTTGATATTCTCATCACCAAATATACAAGCTGAGCTGACCAAAGACATCTAGACCACCACTGGGACCACGTGGGCGACCCCTCGACCTTCCCGGGCTCCACCGAACTCGTCGTTGGCCCTGGCTTCAAGGATGCACATCTACCCGGCTACCCACAACGAAAGGAAGCCACACTCCTCGAAACAGACTTCGAAAACCGCTCCCTACGAGAGATCAGCTTCGATAAGCAGCTCAAGATCGGCCGCTTCAACGCCTTCGACTACTTCGGCGACGGCAGCTTCTACCTCCTCGACACACCTGGGCATACCGTGGCACACATCTGCGGCCTCGCACGCACGTCCTCGAACCCAGACACCTTCATCTTCATGGGCGGCGACGCCTCTCACCACGGCGGCGAGTTCAGACCAACGCAGTACCTACCCATCCCGAAGGAGATCAAGCCATCGCCGTTCAGACGTCGGGCTGGTGGCCACGTGTGTCCGGGAGATCTACTGCAGAAGGTGCATCGGAAGGGCGCTGCGGATGAGCCGTTCTATCTCGTGACGACGAACTTTGCGCACGACAAAAAGGTGGCGGACTGGACGATCGATGGTCTGGGCGAGTTTGATGCGCATGAGAATGTGCTGTTGTTGGTTGCACATGATGATGTTGTTGTGGATCCGGCGCAGTTCGAGTTCTACCCGAAGTCGATCAATGATTGGTATGAGAAGAGCGTTGCGAAGAAGATCAAGTGGTTGTTCTTGGGAGATTTTGAGGAAGCTGCGGAGGCGAAGGAGAAGGGGGGAGATGCATTTGCTTGGGGAGACTTTAAGGTGGAATGAGATGTGTATAGCGGTTTGATAGCCATGCGAGCGGTTCGTGGTCGTCTCCAGCACAACATGTTGACGAGGTGACATTGTAAGTCTCGTCTGTCGCTCCTTCCCTCTGCGGCTTGCATATGATGCTTGTCAGCCACACTCCTTTTAGCAAATTTGCTCCAGCTTTGATCAAACTCTTCCATCACAACAACCACTCACTATCCCAACCACGATGGGCAACACCCAAACAACTGACGCGGCATTGGAAGCAGCACGTTACAGGGAGCGGGAGTTCTGGAATCGTGAGCATCAGCCGAACTACCCCCAAGCTCTGCGGGAAGTGTACAATGATATAGAAAGCATGGGGCCTTCACAGTGCTCAAGGCAGGACTGGAATCGACTGGTCTCGAATCAACTCGAATCCATCAACCCACAAGTGCAATGTAGGTGTCCGGATACACTGCAGCAGCTTCCTTTCCTGACCTTGACTTCTAGTTGTGTACGATGTCTACCACATATCCGACACCACAGAAGAGCAACTGCGAAGCACACCAGCTCCAGCCGCGTCCGAAGTGACAAAAGGTAATGCCACAGCCGAAGCGCAACGGTCGTCTCAGAAGTTCTCTAATGCCGAAGCGCAGCCGTCTTCCCCACGACCCTCCACTGCCAATGTGCAACAGACTCCGTTCGTCTCCTATATCGAAGTCCGCAACCTTGCGAGTGGACTACTGCCGACCTCTCCCTCACCTGCCGAAGCGCACGTGTCGACTGCCTCGGGTGACGCCGCAACAATCTCAGCATTCGCTCTGGCATGTCTTCCACCACCAAATGCACCACATCCGCAGTCACAGCTGGTCAACGACATCGCCAACGAGCTCGCCACTACGTGTCCAGTAGACCTGGGCAATAACGCCAAATTGTGTGATCTCAGCCGCCGATGTGGTTATCTCCATTGTACCGGGCTTCACCTTTGCAAGACCTTCTGGAACCAAGCAAAGCTGTGGCTGGATAGTGCATGTCCTTATGGTGGTGAAGGAGTCAAGCACTTCGATACCACGAGTGGGCAGCTGGTGTGGCATGGCCGGCCAAATTGCAAGAAGCAGTTTCCTGGTCGTGGACATCGTGGTGTATGCTTCGTCATACCAGACATGCCGCCCTGTTCGTATGGCCATGATCATGCGGAGACTCGCAGGAGCGTGACGCAGGATCGCACAGCAGAGAAGTGGGCGAAAGGGAGGGGATGAACTAAGGCGGCTCCCTGTGTCGGTGGTCGCGTGTCTGGCGAAGTCCAATATGACATATGCTCTGTGGTGGCTGAATGGTCAATATCATGTGGTGGCCGTGAAATAAAAATCCGTTGCTGCTTCATACCTGCCCTGTCAACTCTGTCACTTCTGCACGTTGCGGAAACGTGGCGCGATTGATCTTGTTCACGGATATGTGCGTGGTCAACCCTGCCAGAGCCTCATTATCGCGGCCTCGCGATCCCCAGACGCGTTGGTGTCAGGTATGTTGCTTGCCACCGTCAACATCAATGCGGCCACTCAGCTTCCTATGGCTGCCGGAAGCTCGCTGACGTCTTCTATATTTTGATTTTCCTGTGCGTATCAGTCCCCACGGCCCGGCGCCGTTCTTGATCCGGTGGAGGTGGTATAGAAGGCAAGCACGACCTGCTATGCATGAGTTCTGCCGGACGCCGGAAACTTTGATCCGACCTCACCTGTTCGAAGTCGACACCAGAAACAGGCCACCAAGATGCATATCCGGGGCCAGGCGTCCTGCTGAGTTGCTCTGAACAATCGTTGACACTCGCTGAAATTCACGGCGGAGAATATCCATCCCCTGCTTCTTCTCCCGGCTCCTTCTGGCCACTTGAGACGGTGCCAGCTCAGATACATGTCCCTGCATGTGTCGGATGGAAAAGGAGCAGCTCTGGAGTGTAACGAAAGTATAGAATCGAACAAACCATACTTACGGGATATCCGGATTATCGGACAAGCCACCTTCAGCACGTTCTCGAGTCTGATGAGATGTTTTCATTTCTTCTGCGGGCCAGCGCTTTGCTAAGCAGCTTGGAAAGGCTTTCGACTCATCGATGGACCTCGAGTGATGTCGAAAGGATGTGGATCATGTCGATTCTTAAGCAGAGCTGATCAGTGATCCTTCCGGAGCTCACAGCATCGGAAAGCTGGGCGCGGAGCCAGAAGTTCAGGAATCCTTCGCTTAGACAACGAACTCAATTCCAAACTCTCGTCAGCACTGAGAATGGTACCGTTCTCGACAGAAACTCAACGTGCGAGTTGGTGCGGTCGTGACCCACAGCAGCATGACAACAATTTCGCAGAAAGAGAACACCTTCTTGAACTCAACTCGTCATGCGCTGCATTAACGATAAAAAGTCGGCCACCAAGACTATCCGAAGGACTTCCGCAAACAGCAGCTGGTCAGAAGAGAGGGGCAGTCATTCTTTTTAATGCTCGGATGTCAAACGTCCCACACCCGGCGCACCAGCGAAAGCGAGCTCGGGTCGAAACGCTGTTAGGGCAGCGAGCAGCTCGCCAAGGTACGGCCGCACGAAGAACCGGAGCTGGAGCTTACGAAAGCTCCGCCGACTCTGCAACGTTTGTGTCGTTGCATTGATGCCATTTCGGGCAACCAGTCTGTTGACTCATCACTATGGAGAAGGTTGCGAAGGAAGACACACGGCCACATCCACCGTACAGCTGCCTGAACTTCGTTTCGTCGTTCCTGGAGCTTCGCGTAGCATAGCCATCTGCAATAATGCAATGCTTGCTCGGTCCGCCGAACCACTGTAACGCTGCTCATACGATCACGGTGCGCCACAAATACTGTCTGACTGTGACAGTAATGCGGCTACAACGGGTGTACGTGATCAATCATGCCTGTCACACATTAAGGTGGATGAACTGGCTGGAAGACAGGATATTATGCAGGAGCCTATACTGTTAGCCCTAAAAGGATGCCTTGTCATGGAGATATGGTACGAATGTTTCCGAGCAACATTGCGGGCAGCATACGTGGTGCAAGCGTGTTCAAGTACACGTAGCCCGCGAGCCACGGCAACAACCTTTTTAGGAAAGTAGCAGCCTTACAACCAATGCATTGGGGGTAGAACTCAAAAGGGATTGCACGATGCTATGGATGTGGCAGAGTCTCGATGTGAATCATCGTGAGGCAGCGACATCATGCAGCGCAAAGTGCACCCTCGCTGTGGTTATGCTTGTAAAGCGAGCCACCGAAAAGGGAATCAGCGGTCGACGTTGCGGGTCGTTCGACCGCCAGAGTTCCATGCTGACGGACGGACGAACGTTGACTCAGCCCTCCGTGGCCGAGACATTTCAGCCTGCGATTGGCTGGCGCAGCGAAGAAACGAGCCTCCGAGCGTAAACCCCGAGCCATGCGAGCAGGGATCTCAGTCGGATTTCTCACGTCCACCGCTTCCGTACGGAGTTAGAACTATGGTTCAGTCGTATGGTTGGTAAACTTTGGTCAGAGGGCACGAATACATAACATCAGCCTCCCATCTCTCGATTCAGAAACATCTCTCAGCACACTCCAAATCATACAACTACTTCAACAATCAACACAATACCCATACACTATAGTTGATCCGACGAACACTTTCGACTCATCACTGCCAACCTTAATCAACACGGACCTCCAATCGAGTCACACCCAAGCAAATCATTAGTTCTATATCAAGATGCCTTCCTCTCACCTGAGGCTGCAACTTCCTTTCGAAGAACCCGTCGAAGTATCTGTGATCTACAACCAGACCTCGCCTATCCACGCACGACCAGCCAAACGAGCAAAGAAGATGTCCTTGACAGAGAGCTATTATATCGCCAGTTCAGCGAGAGGAAAGCTTGGACGAGAAGCCTCCCGTGCCGACCACAACCTCCGACGCCTTGTAGGCCATGCAAACCTCCTCGATAACCTCATGATCGAACTCCAAGACGCCGAGCGCGAGCAAGAAGCATGGTTCCATCAATCCGTTCGCACAGCCTCCAAGCCAGATCGTGTAACGTTCGCCGTTGCAGATACCCTCGACGACATGGACGAGGACAGCGACAGCGACTCTGAAGACGAGGAGGATTACTGCGAAGAAGAGGTAGCGCCGCGACGAAGAGCACGAAGCCCAGCTCCAGCTTTCATGGCCGTTGACGACATGGAGTACGACACCGAAGACAACGAGGAGCTATCACTGACTCGGGTTCCGAGCCACTCCCCGCCAGAACTCACCATGGATGACGACGACGAAGACTCATCCGACGACGACGAATGTCCATCGCCCTCTGACATCGCTCTCGAGTTCAGCGAGAAAGAACAACAGCAGATTGCAACAACAGCCCTGTACGACCTCAAGTCCCAGTCGGGGATGGAGGACTACATTGCAGCGCGGCCCATAGCAGCTTGCTAAGCTGGCTGGCCTGGGACAAGTCTTCTTTCTGCTGTTGTGAGCGTACAAGCAAGCGAATGAGCGATTCAGAGCGAGGAGGTTTGGGCACAAGCATTTGAGCATCTCATCTCATGACATCCATGACTGCTCGGGTGCGAAGGGAGGAACACTTGGAGCGGGCACATTCTCCCTCGCCTTCTTCAGGCTTGAGGTTGAGGAGTCTGATCTTATCATCCATAGTTGAAACCAACCGAAACATTTCAAACCATCGCAGACCCTTCATTCTAATCATTTTTCCTTTTCATTTTGCTATCACTATGTTTCCGCTCGATGACTTGTGCGAGGCAGCAGCGAATTCGGGTACCTGTGTACGTCAGGCTGACAAAAAGAGTTCCAGCCAAACGTCGCCGTTATGCTTAACACCAAACTCCGAGTCCTACGAGATCTACAAATCCTGCAGATTACTCGCATCGACGGGGATTCTCCGAACCCGAGCGACCCGACCGGACTTGAGAGTGCTGGCACTCGTGACGTGGTCGGAAGACCTCCAAGTACTGTATCTTTGTTCTCCGTCCGCTCCCTTGATCGGATACTTCTTGATTTCTAAGGCAGACGTTTGATGGTCTCATGTCTCTCATGATCACCGGGCAAGTTTTTACTTAGCTCTACGGTCGAACCAGCTTACTCGCTGGACATCTCCTCACCACAATTGCACATGCAACTGATGACAGGTCTTGCGTCCGCGGAGTACGCCAACGCATTGTATCTATCATCTGGCGGCATACGTCCGTACACTACCTTTCGATGGCGAGGCAGCACTCGAGCGGAACGAGCGGAAGTACTTTCCGTAACGAGCAAGCAGCGCGCAGGGTGTAAGACTACTCAGCACGCCACGAGGCTGACGGAGGTGGGGTGATTGCTGGCGCGAGGATTGAAGATGCAAGAGAGCGGTGTACTGTTTCGCGCAGATGTCGTGCGTGCATCTATTAGAACGGTTGAGTGCGATGCACTCAACAAGCCACAATCTGTCGTAAGGCCTAATAACGCGAAGTGCTCTTCAACGACCAAGTCTAAGTATATCGACGCAGACGCCGCAGCCCGTCGATCTTCCTGCTGGCGGAGCTCGTATAGAAAGCGAGCAGCGCCGTGAACATTGACTCCGCCGAGTAGTACCTTATGTAGGAGCGACACTCCAAGGACAGCACAATCTCCATCATCGTTTTGGTGCACGGCTGAACGAAGACCTCTACAGCAACGCGAACCCTTGGGTACCAAGCAGAAGACATTTGAGAAAGCACTTAGGGAGACCTTATCGATCAAGAATTGTGCCTTCATAAGCTCTGGAGTCAGCTAACCCAACATTCCAGATGGTGGGCACCTTGTTATTTAGTACTCGACGACAACAGTCAGTGTCCTCGCCGTACAGACGCTTCCCCCGTGACAACACCTACCCACCTTGACAACACTATCCAGCGATTCAAAGTCAGGACAGTACTCTTGCTGGCGTCAATCAGTCACGTATGGCTAATCGTGATAGTTGTACATGTCGTGTCATCTCTGACTAAAGATTTCATCTAACGGACATGGCTCTCGCTCAAATGCTTCAAAGGTATTGTATCGGGCCGGAAAGTTCCATCATCTCTCCTGTACCCAAAGTTCCATCTTTCCCATTTCTGCCTTTTCCTTCGCTGCTGTTGTCTTACACAATGACACCGCCATGTCTAGATCGTCTTGGTCACCGAGTACAATCAGGTCACCTGTCGTTTGCGTCAGCATCGGGAGTTACAGGCTCTCATGTCGTCACGACTTACCGTCTTCGTCCTTCATCTTCAACTTGAACCCACTCTGCAGTCCGAACTTCTGTCCGATCTGCTCCGCCAGCGCCGGATAGGTGACATCCGGGGTGGTCATGACATACCGCATATCTTCCGCATGCACTTTTATCCTCACTTTCTTGAGCTCCGGCGCCCGCCGGGCGTACGATCGTTGTCGTTGATGCATTGCTGGTCTGGGCGGAATGATCTCGAATACCAAGGGTGGCTCCGCGGGATCTGAGCTATCGTCCGCGTTCTCCTCCTCCTCCGATATCGTCAAAGGTTGGTTCACAGGGTGAGGCTTGGAGGCGTGTGCGCTGGATCGTGATCGGTGATGCACCGACCGCTGCTGTTGCTGTGAAGAGTCGACTGCGAAGTCTGTCGCTGCGATGGGATCCTCCTCTACTACCCGGAACTCGGGCACGGATCGGTCACTTCGACGATCGTCAGGTCGTCTACGGCTCTCGTAGCTTCGACTTGAGCTTCCGGAGTATTCTCTTCGGAACGCTGGACGCTCAGACTCTGACCTCTTCGGAGCTACTCGTGGCTTGTCCGTCTCTGTCTGTGCCTGTGCTGGCACTTGTGTATGCGGTTGTGTTTGTGTTTTCTGTTCAAATGCGGCGGCCCCCAGCTCGAGCCGAAGCGATTTGGCGGCGGGGCGAGACTGTAGTAGGCTGTTGGACGAGTGGCCACTATCGTTGGATCTCCTCCTCGTATGTCCATGCGTATGAGACGACTCCTGCCGTTCTGGTTCTGGTGGTGGTGTGGGTGGGAAGACATGTCGATGTAAAGGCGGTTCTGACTGCTGGCGCGATCGACTTCTCAGATCGGGTCGCACCAGGTTCAAGGCGGCATAAGAAAGTTTGTCGTCTGGTCTATCGTCGATTGACATCGCTGCGAGCGCAGCCTGTCGCCGAGGGTCGGAACTCTGCTGCTCCTGTTGGGCCACAAGGCGGCTTTTGCCCAGGTAGTCTTTCGTCTTTAGGTTCTTCACTTTGGCTTCATTCGGTCGATATACAACGCCAACCGGTATTGAGAAAACCGTATAGCCGTCGGCCTGCTCTTTGATTGCCTCGTCGATGACATCGTGATCTGGCACTCGCTTCTCCCTTGCGGCGACTATCAGATCTTTCATCCCGGCGTCTTTCTGTTGCAGATATATGTAGCACAATCCTCGATTGAAGACTACCTCACACGAGTACAGCTTGAATTTCAGCCCTAGCTGTTCGTAGTCGATGTTGTTGTTGCCGCGAAGGTATAGCAGAGTGTCGTTGAAGTTTGCTAATGCCTCTTCGAAGTCGCCCATGAGGAAATTGCTCACACCCTGCTGGAAGTATGCTACGGCGAGGTACTGGTCCAATTGTACTGCGCGCTGGTAGCACCCAACTGCTGTCGCATGCTCGCCCAGAGTCGCGTTGATTACGCCGACGTTGAAGAGAATCTTGGAGGTATCTGCGATCTGTTCGAAGCATTTCAATGCATGATCGAACTCGTTGTTGTCGTACGCCGCGAGCGCGGTGACCCAAGTCTCGATCTCTTGCTTCAGCGACATCTTGGCTGCCTTCTATCCCCCTCCTCCAAGTACAGATCCTCTTCAAAGACAGTGCCCTTCCGTGGATGGGTGGTCGCCCTTCACCTACAGAGTCTTTCTGGGGCCGCGAAATGACCCCTCGTCTTACTGCATTGGTGCTTGAAGTAGTACAACGGTGGGTCTGGTAGTACAAGATGAAGCGATGCAGGTATAGTACAAGGAAGGTGGCATGAACGTACAAGATATGGAAGAGACGACAAATACACCTACCTACAGGGTCCGTTCGAGATATGTCGGGTAACACGTTCGAAACGGGTCGCCATGATGCCCAGCGCGTAACGAATGGTGCTCGAAGGTGGAGCTTTTGCATTGGTGGGCACCGCGTGTGCGGCGTGTGCCGAGCCTTGATCACCTTAATGGGCCTTCCAGGAACGGTTCCAGCCTCTCGGGAAGCTCGACTGGAGTGCCGTGATGCCTCAGGTGGCTTGCTTGGTGTGTGCAGCGTCGGCTCCGCTGCAGCAAGTGGAAAGCCAACGGCGCTTACACGCAGCTTGGGATTTGTGGTTGGTACCAACACTCGTTTGAACGAGGACAATCACATGTCATTCTGTCAGATCTGTTCGTCCGTACACGAGTCAACGAACAATTGTCTCAGACCGTGGACGAGTCCTGATCGCCGCGGCGAGCACGATGAAGTCCGGGGTCGACATTGACTCCGTCCAGCACAGCACATGGCTTTAGTGGTAATAGTGGCTGTAAGCTTGGTGAATGCTGATGGGTCCCAAGGGCAGGCATAGGATGAGGATGCACTCCACCAACATCAACAACAACAGCAATAATTCCAACAGCAGTCGAACTCGAATTAGGATTTGAAGGAGCCTGTAGAGATCGGGATGTGACAGTATCTCCCATGTCACATACACACATTCCCAACTGTTAACAATGTACGAGTAGAAGGCGTAGGTAACTAGGGAAGCTCGCCGTGATGAGGCAAGCTGAAGCATATCTTGTGAAGGGTCATCATGATATAGCCATCAAAGCTGGTCGCCTTTGCTCCCTTGCGGTAGGCAGACTCTCCTGGTATCTAACAATGGTCGGTCGATAGAATTCATCGCTCGTCTCCCAGTTCCTCGTGCTGTCGCTCAACACAATGCTTACTCCCACCCCAACGCCATGCTACAATCAAAGAGAAATGCCAATCTTGAGCCAAAGGACATCTCGCCCAAGCGAATATACGACCCTCTAGGTCTGCCGCCAGTTAAACAGGATCGCGAAAACGATAACAAATATTGGCGTGAAGTAGTGTGCGGCTAGTCAGAAAATCTGACATGCGCTGCTTTGGTACCTGGAATCAGATTGTTAGTCTTCGTTTGCGTCTTCGTCCTCATCATCATCATTATCGTGATTCTCAGGCTCAGTCCCAGTCCGGTTGCTTCGGGGAAGACAGAAGTCAGCCCACCCACGTCGGCAATGCAGGATAGCTGATACTGCAGAGAAGGGGGAGTACTGCATGTAAGGATAAAAATATGAGAGAGGGAGGAAAGGCAGCACACTCACCATCGCTGGGTTTCGATCCTTCGGATCCACGCCGCAGTGATCTTCAACCTAGCCCGGGCCGTCCGGGTATCTAACAGCTTGTACTTCTCGTCTTCGCTGATGGGCAACACGCTTGCGAACCAGTATGGAAACAATCGAGCATCGTCCGGGGGTTGGCCGTGGATATCAAGAACTCGTTGTTGCAGCCAGCCCGCACTCCGGCCTTGCATTTTCCTGATGAACTCCTGGCCGAACCTAAGTAGATCGGCCGTCGGCATACGGTCGATCTGACCAAGGACATCGTTCTCGTCTGTCGGTGGTGGCAGTCCAGTCTCCGCTGCTTCGATGCGCTCCTCTTCTGCCAAGTTGACGTCGTGTATGGGCTCAACATTGCCGATGGCGTATCCATCAACGAGCCCATGCGCCTTCACGCGGAAGCGCTCCGATCCCTTCGTTTCTATCAGGCTGGTACCATCGGCAAGGACTTGAACGCGAATGATTCGTAGCATCGTGCCAATTTGGTAGAAATGTACGGGTCCGAGGTCACCTTGCGGCTCGCTGTACCGGTTGTACATCAGTATGCCGAACTCTCGATTGGCTTCCAGACAGCGCCGAAGCATGAGCCGGTAACGAGGCTCAAATATCCGTAGAAAAGTCGTCTGTTCCGGAAACCCGAGGGTGCAAACGAACAACGCCGTGTTGAGGTCACCCTGTTCGCCAACTTCCTCTGCTGCCACTGTCTCTCTTCTCGCTTTAATCATGTCGGGCCATAGTGTGTTTTGAATATCGACGAGCGTTTTGTTGTTCGGGTGTTCTTCGATTCTAGGAGGAAGAGCCAGCACCCTGCGGCAAATCGGACAGTGTAATGAGTGATCCAACACTCGGCTCATACACACTCGGCACAGTGTGTGGCCGCAAAAGGTGGTGACTGGATCCAGCATTATGTTGTAGCAGACTTGACAGTCTACCTGAGGCAATGCTGTGTCGGAGATATCGTGAAGCATTGTAAGGTCGGCCGTGCGTTCGGCAGCTGTCGTCATTCCCGAGTCGAATTTAATGGTGTCGCTATCGAGAGACAGCTGACCTTGTACCGCAAGGATATATGCTGCGAGCAGCCGTCCCCGTTCTGTCGATGAGCCCTCCGCGTCGATTTTCTCGTTCAGCACCTCACCTAGTACAGAATCTTCCATCTCGACATCTGTATCTTCTTGCGCGCCCGACTTGTGTGTTACAACAGTCTCATATCTTGTGAAGACTTCAGCTATCGTCTCCATGACCTTATTCAGAGCCACATCCACACTGCAATCCGATGCCGAATGCTCTTGGCCGCAACCCGTATAAGGACATTGTATCCCCTTCCTCCGATCCGGCAGATTTGGATATGAGATACCCTCTCGCTCGTGAGCTTCTGGAAGGCATTCCCTGCAGAGCGTATTGCCGCAAGGAAGTGTTACCGGAGTACGAAATGGCCTCGCACATTGCCCGCACTGTAGCAACCGCACAAACTGCCTCGCCTCCTCATGCGCATCCAAGCCTAGACGCCTGCCTGTTTCCGCGTGTGCAACATCTTGAGTCATCAAGACGTGCGGCGTGAACGCGAGGCCACGACCTCAGCCTTCTCCTCTGAGAGGACCGGAGGCTCAAGGCGTTGCTGCCAGACCTATTTCCTGGGGTTTGCTGGCCGATACCGCGCCACCATCAACCCCGCCCGGTGTATTGCTGCCCGCTCCGTGAAGGTGAAGATGCCCGGTTCCGCGTTACGATATACCAGCTGGATTTCGATGACGTATTGGATTTGACTTCTCGAAGGAGTGGTTGGAACCGGGGTACTTTGACTTCTCTTTCTCAAGTGCGGTAGATAGCTCGTTGGCGACTATACAGGAGTGAACAGATATCGAAGGACTTCTCAAAGAAAACACCAAATGTACTAGAGAGAAATGCAACACGGAGCACCATGCACTAAAAGGAATAGATGAGAAACAGTCGGAGTAACTCCCGATGCAATAGGCGAAGGGTGTGGATGTTAGTCCTCGTCACAGACTCTGCAGAGCTGGCCCGCGTGAGCCTGCATGACGGCTACTTAGTATATATCTGATCCGGTCGAAGGATTGGGTAGAGCAAGGCGCGAGATCGGACGCCGAGGATGCGTAAAGCCGTCTGATCGTGTGCCAGAATTGGCGGACTAGGCGATTCACCGGGCGTATAACGTTGTCTGCGAAAGATGGAACCCGCCTGCAATACTATTCAGCAGCCAGATCGTACATGTATCTCAATGGTGAACGATCGAACGCCCTCCAGACGCCCCCACCAACCTCCGATCTCCAAGCAGGCGGGCCTCGAACGAAGATCGAAGATCACTGCCTCGCGGGTTCTATCAAGAGACTGGGATTTAACGGCAGATCACCCGCTGCCGAATCAACCACATGGAAGCAGGCTATACGATATCTCTATTTGGCTGGGGATGTTGAATATTGTTTATCCATCAACTAGTGCAAACAGGGTCGTGGCCACAAGAATTGTGCTTCGGCCACCGGTACCCTAGTAGTGATGATGCCTGCTTATTATTAGTGTATCACCATAGTTTCATCGCTACCTTATTCATACACTGCCTGTCCGTTCGTGGCAAGAACTATGTGGGCAGCATGTAACACACAACCAAACGGCCAGCTTGGCACATGATTTTGCAAACGCTAGCTGCCTTGCGATAGAGGTGGAGAGTCTTCAACGCTTCGTTTGATCTCGTTCAAACATCAAGTCGTCGATGTTGTGTGTGCAGCTTCGAGTGGTCTAGAACCACAACCCCAGATCTGAGAGCGCTGGTACCCACACTGCAGCCCTGCTGCATTTTCTTCACGATTGCAGGAAAGGCCGGGCCACTTCGTGCACATTGTAGCAGCTCCAGCTCCAGCTCCAGCTCCAACTCCACCGTGGCAAATCGGCCGCAATCGTGTTGCACACCCGAGACTCCGTAAAGACCTAAAGACCTAGATCCACATTTCGAGATCATGGCACGAGACCGGTGCCGCAGGTGGCCGGCTTCTGCTCCTGGTCTGCGATCTTTGTGATGTTTGCCACATATAGCTCCCAACAAGCGCGGTCAACCATTCTCCTCCGCGCACGAACATGAACCGTAGATGATCTCTCGCAAAGTCTGCGTTGTTGCATTGTCATCGGCATTGTTCGAGCCCCTCGTGAGACTCCACGACTCATTGAGTGTATTGTTAGGTTTTTGCGGGTTCGGGTCCTGCGCAAGCTGTCCTTCGTCATGCGAGCCGACTCCATTGTTTCCATCCCAAGGTGCCAAGAACATAAAAGACTTCATGTTCCACTCCGGCTCCTCCCTCCCGAATCATTATCCTCTTCCCTCTCATGATCACTACTCTCGTCCTCGCCATCGTCATCCTCCTCCAAGACGATCTTCCGCAAAACCTCCTTCTCAAACAGATCAATCACAAATCTCCACTGCGGAATCCCGTACCCATGCCCCGCGAGCACCGTCATAGCCTTCTTGAACAGCCTGACCGACCGGAAGCCAGGTACCTTCTTCTGCTTGCAAGCGCTTAGCTCGGAAAGAGCCTTGTTCGTCAGCACAGTGTTGCCAAGTTTCGTAATCGAGGCCAAGATGCCCGCGTTCGTAGGATCCGCATCGGAGACCGTGCCTGGCGGCCTGGTGCGGATGAGTGAAGTTCGTCCATCCTTGCCTGCGAGTGCGAAAGGTCGCAAGGAGAACAGTTTGTTGAAGTCGAGCGGGAGGGTGTAGCCGAGACATTCGCCCATAACATTGACTGTGCCATCCCAGCCATGTGTCGCGAGGATCTCCTGGCCGTGCAGACTACGTGAAATCAAGCCAAGGACGTAGAAGGCAGTGCCGCGAAGAGTCATAACCTGCGACTCCTCGGCGATGAGCACGATGTACTTGATCACATCCGTCTGCTCTAAGAAAGGGGCGCCAAGCTCCATTGAGCCCACGTTGCCAACGGCCCAGAGGCAGCCTTTGACTTTGAGAATGGTTTCTGGGTCCTCGTCTTCCATCGCAAAGTCCTGTATTGTCGCTGCGAACTCCTCAAAGTGTCGTTTCGCCTTTAGCAGCTCGCAGCCTTCAGCCGTGCGTGTGAGCTCGCGGTAGAAGTGCGGTGGTACACTGCTGTAGTACGCGATTGGTTCCAAATGATCGTCGTTCAAGCCACCGCCAAATGGTTTCTCAACCGTAGCATCGGCAGCCAGCGCCCTAGCCAAGGACGCCTCAACAAGCGTAACGTAGGTGTCGTTCCTGCCTAGAAACCAGTCATCCATCTCTTTGGTGATGTAGTCAAGACCATCCAGGTAATGGTATCCGACACTCGTGCTCAGAAACCTCAGTAGGAGTGGCGCACCAATCTCCCCTAAGTGGTCGAGCGCAGGCCGGCATTTGACAACATATTCGAGAGAGGTAATGTTGTTGCAAGCTTCTTCCAGGATCTTGATGGCGACCTCGCAGACCTCGATCTGTGGGTCGTAGAGCTGCCCAACCAACAACCGTATCGACCACTCTGCAGCTCCGCCACCAACAACCGTCTGCGTCTGTATAGGCATCATGGCGTACTTCCTCAGCATGCGGGTCGCGGTGATACGCATCAGCTTACTACCGGCGATCATCGCTTTCGACAGAATAATTCTCGGGTGCGAGTCAAGCGTATAGTCGAGATTTGTCAACAACACTCTGATCAAGTCGTCTCGATTCTTAAGCTCGACGATGTGATAGAACATGTTGATGATCTTCCACCGAATCAGGATATGGATGCCTCGCTGATCGCGACACATAACCCCAAGCATCGTGAAGTAGCCTCCCACCAGCTTCTCGAACAGCTTCTGCGGGTCGAAGATATTGGTTTGAGATGTGATGCCACTTGCCGGATCAAGCTGCGCTAGGCACTCGGCCAGCTGTGGCATGACCTTCGAGCTGGAGAGGTAGTGAATGCCTTCCTGGTGCTGAAGCATGCACTTCACCAGACTGCAAGCAGTGCGGACATACCGCTGATTCGACTTCGTATTGGCCTCGTCTGAGAAGCGGAATTTGAACGGTCGAAGAAAGCCAAGCAAACGATGGATGAACTTCTCCTGCTTCAGAGCTTCCAAAAAGCGTTGTGGGTTCACCATCGGCCCTTCGATTAGCTCTTGGATGAGTGGCCAATCCCACTTAAGGAAGTTGACACCTCCAAGAACGCCAGTATCGGTCATCTTCAGCTTGAATTGTGCGGCATCCATTGTGGCGTTGACCTGAGTCTTACTCGTTGCGCGAGCTCTCGCTGCGCTGCCGTCTTCACCAACAACTTGCGATGTTTGCGATGTGCTCGCTTGACCATTGGTGGAACGATAGAGTGTTCGGTTGATGCTGTCGACTTGGTACACCGTAGCCAGTGCTTGGAAACGGTCGTCTTCGCCGAACTGCGTTGCTGCCTCGAGCAAGCCAGGTAATGCTTGCAGACCTTGACTCCAATTCGTTGGTAACAAATCCGATGCCATGCGTAGCACTTCAGCAATGAGAAGCGTGGTCTTGCGTTTCAACCCCTGAGTTGGCGAGTCGCTTTCAGCATGGATCAGACCCTTCATCAGGCCGTGGCGAAGTAGAATGGCCAAGGTTACAGCCGTGAAATGCTCCACAAGATTCCGCTTCTGCTCATCGCTCTGCGCCTGTGGTTGAGTCTTTTCAGCTTCCTGCGGCTCAACCCTGAGGTTAGCGACTCTATTGTATGTGGTTAGTCTTCGACCACCAATGAAAGTGGTCGACCATGACGGCGACTTGATTCGTAGGATATCGATGAGCAAATCTAGCGTAGCGATCCTGATCGACGTGTGCGAGATGAATAAAGACGAAACCACCGAGCGCACCGGTAGAAAGTCATGCAGACTGAGCGTCATGAGACCCGGCCAGGACTTGAACATTGCAGCAATGAGTCTCGAGCTGGCTTTCAGCCGCTCCTCGAGGTGATTGATATGCGGTTCGGTGAATGTTGAGAAGGCAGAGCTGAATTCGAAGCCAGATCTGAGCATGCTCCGGCGCGCAGGAAGGTCCATAAGGTGTAGAAAGGGTTCGACCAACGCCTCTGGGGCATGGTAGGTTCCATTTCCCATGGCGTCGGAAAGCACACTGACTCCGCCAGCATTAATAACAAGTTGGGCGTCCTTCACTAGCATTTCTGCGAGAGTCAGGGTGGCGATGCTGCGCAGCGAATCCTCCGAGTGGTCTGCTACTGCAACAATGACACGCGCAACCGCTGGGTGGATCTCGGAGCAGCCGTCTTTGACATCTAGAAATGCTCGTATGAACTTGAGCGCTTGCTCTCGCTCGACTCTTGCTTTTCCGTCTTTGACCAGCGACAGGATTACCAGATAGTCGGTCTGTAGTGCTCGGATGGTCTGCAGCGACTTGCGATCCGTAATCGCATACCGCATGACCCGGTACCCGGCCGCGACTACCTCCCTGCTGTCGCTCAACAGGAGCATTTGCATTCGCAGTCCGAATATCGACCAAGCCAAGTCGTACTTGAGCGTCGAATGTCGCCTGAATAGCTCCACCAGATCGTTCGCCTGCCCAACGTAGTAGTCCGGTCGCAAGTCCTCAACCTCCAAGGCCTGCAATATCTCTGCGAGAATGTACGTCGGACTCTCCAGCTCCGGATCGTGCTCTCTCTCGGCGACTTCACCTAACTGTTGGCCTGGCCCTTCCGGCGACCGCATGGGCGCTGACCTAAACAGCTGTGACAGTCTTGCTCGCGGGCTCATCGGCGGTTGTTTACTACCGCGCTGAATCTCCGCCTCCAGATCCGATTTCAACTGCGCGATTTTGCGGTTCGAAGTATTCAGCTCGCTCTCCACCACCTTCCGCTGCTCACGCGCCTGCTTCTCCTTCTTCGAGTTCAGCGCCTCCAACAGATTCTCCGTGCCAATCCTGATCTTTGTCTCCTTCTCGATCCTGCTCCGGTAGTCTGCCTGTCGCTGCTCGGAAGACGTAGTATCGTAACCATCATCGTAATTCGCATAGTTGCTCATGTCTGTTCGTGATAGATCCGCGGTGCGCGAGTACGGTATAGTCGTGACGTTCGAGGCAAAGCTGCCAGGTGGCCCTACTGACCTCCCATATGACATGCCGCCTTTGATTGTCGAGAAGCTCGTGGCGGCGGATATGGAGCGGCCATCCTTGCCGCCGCCGGGTTGCAGGAGGCCGTCATTACGCTGTGTCGCTATGGAGGCATTGCTACCCTGTGTAGGTGCGGTAGGGCGTGTAGTAGACGTCATCTAAGCCCTACAATCCCCTCGGTTCGGCGGGCATGGGTCGTGGGCGCGCTGCTGCTGCTATCGGCCACGTCTTCGTGCATCGATGGTATGCCTTTGAGATGTTGGCGGCATTGGCGTCACCATTGGCGGCTGTTCACCCGTCGTACTCATTCACGTGAGAGATCATGGGTGGAGATTGGAGAATGACATTCCGTAGCACAGCACCTAGCGATAGCGGTCGTAGAAGCAGGAGACAGGAAAGTGTTATAGTTAAGTTGATCTTCAGAAACGGGCTTGAGATGGCGAACGCTTGGTCGAAGCGCCCCCGCAGTATGGAATATAGATAGCCAACAATAGTTCTATAACGTCGACCAAGATTGTACACATGGTACATTAGAGTAATTCTGTCAAGCTCAAATCGCTCATCGACCCAAGGTAACCAAAGCCATAAAGTCATTTCTAGTCCAGATCTACAACCTCAGCTTAGCCCTTGTCGCGATCCATAAGCGGCTCCTCGCTTCCTTCTCCCACATATGGCCGCTTGTTGGGCAGCGTCCGACACCGTCTCCCCATCCTCAGCAAGTCCAAGAACCTACTACCCGAGCCACCTTTTCGCCGTAAACAAGTGACCAGCCCCCAGACTGCAGCTAACACGAGCGCGGCAGCCACGGTAACGGCAAACGCGGCGACGAACAGCGGGTTGTGGAGTAAGTTCAGGTATTCCGCGGGCACGACCTCGACCTCAACGACTCTCGAGGTGGCAAGGACACTGTCGTTGCGAGCCAGTGCTTCGACGACGACGTATTGCGGAGAAGTCCCGGTGTAGTGGATTTTGCTCTCGAAGCCGGTCTCCGCAGCGAAGGCGAGGTGCTCGCGGGGTTTGCCGCTCTTGGTTGTCTCCAAGAGTCTCCATTTTGCCTGCCAGACGTAGATTCAGTCAATGCGATCTTCGAGAAAACTTCAAAGGGGTGGTTGGATGAGAGCAGCGAGACTTACCACTTCAGTAGCTCCATTCCAGCTGACGAACACTTCGGTCCTGTTGCCGACATTAGGGTCGTGGGAGACGACGACTTGAGCGACGTCTTCTGGCGGCTTCGTGGGCATTCCCACAAACCCGTCGAACTTGAACGTGCGATAGGTGCCCAACCAGTTGGACTGGAAGCGTGCCTGCATCAACATCGTGCCGTTCGCGCTGTGCTCCGACTGCAGCCCTCTTTCCGACCAACCCATGAAAGCATTCCCGTTAGGGAGTACCTGGTAGCTGCCGCGACGGAAGGCATAGTTGCCGTCGCCGTCTGGGTGGTCGTACCTAAAGTGAAGGGTAGAAGGGTCAGCAAGTGTCTCGAAGCTGGGGTCAGAGTGTCGATGTCTCAGAGCGCCGCTTGGTGCTTGATACTGTTTCTGAGAACCCTTCCACCCATCAATTGACGTACTGCGAAACGAATTGCGCCGTCATTGGCGTGCTGGCTCCATCGAGCGCAATGGCCAAGCCGCGAGAGTGCGGATACGTTGGAAGCTGGTTGCCGGAGTTTGCCTGTGCGTTATCGAGAATGGAGAGGATGGTGTGTGTGGCGTTGCCGCCCCGGTGGCGCACGTGGTGTTGGCGGGAGAATTTGAAGTCATCGACGCGAGTGAAGCTGCTCTTGAGCCCACCCAAACGCCAGATGATGCGGCTATCCGTCCTGGAGATCTTGTAAAGAGTGTCGGTGTGGCGGCAGGAGAGAATATAGTCGCCCTGTGGTGTTTTGTCCACCGAATTTGCGTGAACGTGGTCGTGGGGACACGCCTTCTTCCCAAAGAAGTCGGAACGCCAGAGTGTGCTCTCATCCAGCGGGATATGGCCTGCGCCCTCCTTCCCATCGCACGAACTCCATTCCCATATTCTCTCCCACGACTTCACATCCTACTCTGCGAATCCGTTGCAGGTAATCGGACACCTCTCCGGCAACCCGGCGCGTTGGAGCTCCTCTCCCGAGTCGTCGTGTCGGTATTGGGAGGATACAATCATCGCTCTCGTGCCATTGTTGACAATGTTCAGCTCGTGCGAGTTGAAGTCTTCGTCGGCCGCCGCGGCATTCTCATGCTTTCGCATCTGGTAGGCCTTGTCGATGAACACGGCATCCCCACTGCTGTCCATGGCAGTGAAAACGTCCTCTATCCCCTTGCCGTCTCCAAAGTCCACTCGACTGATGGTGAGACCCTCGACCCGCCGAATGTCCCCGGCGTCCTCCAATTCCGTCGAGCTCCAGATGAGGGTGCCATGTTGATCATAATTATGTGGGCCCTACCATCCAGTGTTCGGCGCATCGCCCTTCCCGCGGTCTTTGTAGGGCGAGAGAAACCAGTACCCTGGCGCCAATGCGGCCTGGTCGTAGATGTGGATGTTCCATCCTGCCAGAACAGAAGGGTAGAAGGGTCAGCAATTGTCTCAGCCCTTTCAAGGAATATAAAAGGTCTCAGAGCGCAACATAGAGTGCGATCCTGTCTCGGAGAACCCTTTCACCCATCAGGACTTACTCGGGGACTGGATGTCTGGGCGCGAGACGAAGGACCAGAGGTCGTCGGCGGCGTAGGCTTGTGTCACTTGGCGTCCCAGAACCGCGAGCGCGCAGAAGGAAGCCGTGCGGGAGGATGCGCTAATTCGCATCTTGCCACAATATATTATAGATCCACCACGAGAAAGAAATGCTGTAAAGACATACTGCAAAACAATAGCCGTACATTCTCAAGAGGAGAAGAGATCTGTTGGTAGCCATCCGGCTGCCTGCCTTATTCCACCACGGCAGAAGCAATCTCGCTCCCCTCGCTCGCTCGGTGGCATCCTTAGGCGTCCTATCGTCTGTTGGGTGTGTTCGGTGAACTAGCTCGCGAACGTTCGGATAAATCCCCGATAACGACACTGGGTTCCGCCGAGGTTCATCAGAAGACTTCCTGTAGGCTTGACGAGATGCAGTGGTCATATCTCAGAGTCTCCCTCGTGGGTGGGTGTACTTCCGCTCTGCTGTTACTGCTCTACATTGCTGTGTACCAGACACCTCAACTACCTTTTCATGGCAGACTGCTTCCAGGCGCAACACATGAAGATCATCTGCTCCAACATGTGCGCAATGAAACCCTCGGGGTGAGTGATAAGGATCGCTTTCACATGATACCCGACCGCTTACGCCTGTCAAGTTCCAGAAAATCTTCGTCATTAGTCTACCGGCCAGATTTGACAAACGGGACTCCATGTCGCTTGCTGCGGCATTGACTGGCTTGCAGGTCGAGTATGTGGACGGCGTGAAAAACGTTTCGCGGGACTACCTACCACCAGGCGGTAAGGAGAAGCACCTCCACGACGGAGGCCTGGGTGCGTGGCGGGCACATATGAACGTCATGCGTAAGATCGTGGAGCAGAATCTCACCTCGGCGCTCGTGCTCGAGGACGATGTCGACTGGGATATACGCGTGAAGTCACAGATGCAGGACTTTGCCAAAGCATCAAGACTATTGCTTCAACCTTTACCCGGCACGACAGATCAGTTTTTGGATCCTTCCTATCCTAGCCCAAGTCCAGGGCAGGAACCGCAAAATTTCGACATCACGAAGGAAGTGACCCAAGTTCCCTGTAGTTCTCCATACGGCGACGTCGAGCGCTGGGATTTCCTTTGGGTCGGGCACTGCGGGACTCAATTCTCTCGCGCAACCGATGAAAACACCACCCCGTTAGGCCGAGCGATCATCCCGAGCGACGATACGGTGCCGGAGCCCCAGCATCTCGGCGAAAACCAGGAATTGGCGAAGCAGTACCCGGCCCATACGCGCGTAGTCTCCAGAGCGCACGGGAACGTATGCACGCTGGCCTACGGAGTCTCGCAAGCCGGGGCCCGCCGCTTCCTGTACGAGCTGGGAGTGAATAAGATGGACAAGTCGACCGATAACATGTTCAGCGCCGTCTGCGATGGCTTGAACGAACGTCGACAGGGGAGTTGTCTGACTGTCCAACCGCAGCTGTTCAATCATCATCGACCGGTGGGCAGCAAATCGACGTTTAGCGATATTCAGGACCATGGGGATGAGTATAACGAGGTTGCGTATACCCGGAATGTGCGATGGAGTACCCGAGTCAACTTTGCGAAGCTTGTGAACGGCAAGACCGATTATATCGATTATACCTCGAGAGGTTTCGGGCCGGGATGAGTAGCAGAGTGTGCCCTGAGTGTCAGAAGGGTTTTGGGTGCAAAATATGCTACCGGCTCCCCTTGTTGCACGACACTGCGGTCTTCGTACAGTAACTCCTTCTTATTGCAAGATGTGGACTCGCAGTTAATACAACACTCTCGCGGTTGCCTTCCGTGTGACACGCTCTCGGAGAGCTTTCACGACCCGAGGTCTCGATTGCCCGCCGCCAGCAAACCGACAATGAACCCCCTCGGCGGATCCATCAAAGCTCCACTACGCCTCCATGCTTCGCCACCCGACGTGCTTGGTGGGCAGCTCTGGACCTGTCGTCTTCCGCGAAGCCATTCTCCTTCACTCTTTCAAATTCCGTCACGCCACCCCATACCCTCTTCATATCCGACGAGTTCGCGCGTCTGGAGTGCAGATTGATCTTGCGGTCCCTATGATGGCATCGGTAACAAGCGGTCGCACCGCAGCGGTCGCACGAAAGACAGATGGTGGAGGTATTGCCATCTCTACAGCCTTCGTGCAGACCCCACAGACAAACTACTGGCTTGTGCGCAGTAGCTTTGATCTCGTTCCACGTCGTGTGGTGTCTACAGTGCTGCTGGAGACCTCTGAATGGACCGCGACGCTGGACTGTGGTCGAAGTTGTTTGAGGCTGCTTTGGTTCGGTCGAAGAAGGCTCAGCTATGGAATCCGGGTGTCGACGTGGTTGGGGCGAGACTGCCGCTGAAGCGGTGCTCTCAGATACCACGGCAGCATAGGAGCGCATGCTCAGCTTGATACTAGGATTGGTTGTAGTACGGGATTGCTGCAATCCCGCGAACGTCGATGCTGAAGCAGTGACAGCACGTGACGGAACAGTGGGCGATTCTTGGGGGGGGAGCAGAGGGTCGCTTCACTTCGAGGTCAAGTGAGTGAGCTGAAGCTGAAGCCTCTGCACATGAACTGTCCGCACCTGCGGCCGAGTTTCCGCGCGCCACTAGTGTCGATGTCAGTACTGACGGACTCTGAAGTTCAAGTGCATACGTACGATGCGCGTCTGCCCCAGACTGCTTCGTCATGATGAAGTTGTCGTGGACGAGTTGGTGTGGTGAAGGGACAGTGTGTTGTTGGGTTAGGTGATATGAGGTGAAATGAGGTGAGGTCGCTGGAGTGGCAGGTGCGCAGTGATAGATCAATGGAAGGTGCGACCAACGAAGTCATGAAACGTCACTCACATTTGGGCAGCTCTTCTTCTTCATCGACCCTCTCCGTGTATTACTTTCGCAGAGCGCCGATAAGACCTGCCGTCCTGGAGATTCAAGACCCGAGTCAGTCGAGGCTGGTATCTCGTTAGTCACAATGCGACAGATACGACGACATTCTTGCCAGCATACTTACCAGTATGGCATCGACCATACGAGACCTATTAAGTCCCAAGGACGAACAGCAGATAGCTAGCTGCGACTGACTGCAAATTCGACACGAAGAGACTGTCACGATTCCGTCGATACTCGACACGTCCTGGAGTAGAACGAGACTGGCGCCGTCAAACGCTTACAAGGGCGAAAGTGACCCGCATCTGGCACGATCAGCTCTCAAACACCACGACCAGAGCCTAAAGCTCGCCCATTGAGGGCTCGACAGCGTGGTGCAGGTGGGCGGGTACTCGCTCGGGTACGCCCAATCTAAACCTTGGTAGTGGGTCCATAGCGACGATCAAAAGAGCACACATACCGACTGGAAGCTCTCTTAAACCAGCTACGGCCTCTGATGAAGCTGATGGATCTGATTCCATAGCGAGTGTATCTGGTGCGCCTCCACGAGCCAAGGTCGTACCAAAGGCGGTGCCGAAGCCTAAGCGCTCAGAGGTCTCCCCCGAGCCCGACCTATCGATCCACCAAATCCACCAGCGAGCCTTTCCACCGCACATCTACATCTGGAGGATGTCTCAAAGCAGACTGAAGAACCTGTTGGTGAGAAGTCATCCGATAGCTCACCTCCAACACCCCCTTCAGCCCACAAGCTCCTTGTCATCGAAGACAATGAGGAGGATACGGCCGAACAAGTCCCGACGCAGTCCTCCTCGGAGCTTGGTTTGACTCGACTCCCGGATACGAATACAGACCATTTTCTGAAGCTATTAGAACCGTACGTCCAGGCAAATTCCACCGCGTTCAAACACCGTCTGAACAAGGCGTCGATGACCGTCAACGGGTTGGTCTTACCTTGCTCCCTTGTCCGTAACGAAGACACTGAGACAGAGCCTGGAGACAAAGGCCGCACCGATGTACTGACTTGCATGTCTGAGCTTATCGCTCGAGCGCTCTACCGTGCTTCGGCTTTTGACACGATTCCCTAAGAACGCGGAGGAGGTCAAGTTTGGTGATATCCACCAATCTCTCTTCGGCTCGAAGAAAGCGATAGATCTTCACACTCCTTTTGTTGGCAAGACGTACCAGCAGAAGAAAGATCTGCTTCGTCGTTCCGATACGAACGACGAACGGCGCGCGCTCACGCAGGATATGGCCGAAACCTATTCCTGGGATATCATCATCAACTGAGCGTAGGAAATTAGCATGATCTATACCAGCCAAAGCGCTGCGATCGAGGCGGTACTCAAGGAGTTCAGCCTTGAGGTGCATGGAAGGTCCAGGCTCATGAAAGGTCCCTAAGCGGCCAATCCATTCCAGCATGGCGGACCCTTCGGAAGACGCTATGTAGCCTTCGGACTAGCGATCATCTCTTCTTGATCGCTCGTAGAACACCGGGGCTGAACCGGATTCTGAAAAGGAATCTACTTTCGCTAGACGAACTAAGCAACTGGGATACGATCCTCAGCTCCGTATACACACAATTTTGTCAGCATCTACAAGCGAACATGGCTGGTGACAACCAAGGTTTCTGCGACATCCCGCAAGAACTCGACTGCTAGCAAGGGTATACTGTCTGTGCTGATGGGCTAGTCTCTTGGGAAGGACGAGACACGGGAGGTACGCAGCTAAATGAGAGGACGACAACGGTCAAACATTTCCAAGTCGTAGACATCAGAATGGACGACGGCGACCACGCTCAACGGCACATATCGGGACGAAGATGATTGATTGGACGAATTCGGCTACAACCACGTCAAACTTAACCCTATGCTATCATCGCCAACAACGCCAAAACCAACCATCACTCAAACCCCGCGCCCTCCACTTCGACCTGATCATCGCCACCGCACAGTGATCACTCAGTCGCAACAACAACTCCTCACATCACACATGGGAGAAACCTCCATCCACCTGAGCATGGACGGACACGGACCCAGCTCGCCTCCCGCTTCTCATGCACTTTGCCATCTAACATCTGTCTCAAGCTCAAGCGAACTCAGCACCAACTTCAATTTCTCTCCGCTGAAAATCAACAAGTAGATATTCCTCAACCGGTATGTCCTCCTCAACCGGCATTTCCTTCCGCTCCCACTCACGTCCCTGGCCATGCACACGCACCCGCTGCGCCTCATCAAAATGCCCATGATGAAACTCCCGCCACTGCGCATGCGCATCGTCGTGATCTTTCAAGCTCATCGCAGGTGGCACTGCCATACGCGGCACTAGGGGCTCGTTAACTGGCTTCCCAAAGATCCGCGCGAGAAGACTCTGCAAGTAAGCGGTGGTACTAAGCGATTCCTCAATCTTGTCCGCAATGGTGGGGATTTCCCGACGCTTCATGTCGTTCATGCCGAACATGTCTTTGATCCAGTCTACCACTCTCTCGTCGGCGGGGCTCTGGTGGTCGACGAGATCGCCGGCGCCGCCGATGCCGGCTCGGATGCTGCGCGGTGGGAGTGGGAAGGGGTAGTAGATGGGGTTGAAGTCGCTGGGGACGATGTCGTGGGGTGGGGAGGTGGGTACCGGGACTGCTGTGGCTGTCGTCGGCAGGGCCGCGAGGGTGGTGATGAGGATGGGGAGGATTGGCGCCATGGTGAGGTTTGTGGTTTGGTGTGGGTATGGGTGTGTGTGGTTGCTGGTGTGTTGTTCTTGGAGGCGAGGATGCGATGATGGAAGGGAAAATGCCTTGAGTACGGCGGTGGAATACTTATGCTTGGGTGGGAGAAAGGATTTTCGGTTGCTTACCTTTGCGGTAGTGGAATTGGGCGTAAGCATGAACCTACTTGTATGTCCTTTGGGAAGCCATACTCCACGAAGCTTAATGCTGGCTCTCGTAGTTTGCTTGAATGTGCACCAGAGATTTGATATATTTTAAATTTCAGTCGGTCATTCGGGAGAGGACTAAATCTAAGACTACTCTCGCTCTATGCCACCCTAGCACACGCGCACATTACATTATAGAACTCCCAGCACCTCGCCAATAGTCAATCTAGCCCCATTTTATTTGCTCCCTACCACCACATCGCCTCAACACCAGCCACCCAGCCCTAGTATCTACTCCATAAGGCAATGCAGCGGAGCAACCCCATGGCGCAGATGGTGCTCCCGCTCGCCGTAAGTGCACCACGGCACGATGAGTTGGCGCGCGTCGACCTCTGCTTCCTTCTCCTTGCCATGCTTGACACCCTTCATGGTCTCCTCAGACGCTGCAGCGGCACCACCCTTGACCTTAGCATCGGGATCGGAGTACGCGGCCACGTCCCTGCGATCAGTATGCCCGTGAGGGAAATTGCCAAACACGCCCTTCAGAATATCGCCGATGCTGGCGTTTCCCTTCCTGGCCGCAATCTTCCTATTGACATCACCGGTCACTGCAGTGGCTCCACCCTCCACCTTCGGCGCGAGAGCATGACCGCGGTCGTGGAAGTGGCCATCGTGGAGATAGTCCATCAGCGGACCACGATGCGCGTCCTCAGGCGCCGGGCGAGCAGGGTTCTCCTTGCCCTGGTCGACCTCAGTGGTGGTAAGATCAGCCGCTGTAGTGGCCTCGCTCCTGCGCACGGCTCTGCGATCATAACCAGGAGCGTGCAGCATATGGCCGAGTTTGTCGTCGAGCTTGTCCAAGATCTTCTCCCAGAGACCGTTAATACCACGGGCGACGAGCACGTTCTCCACTTCAGGCTTGACCTCGACGGTGGTCAGATCAGCCGCTGCAGTGCCCTCGCTCCTGCGCTCGAGCTCGTCTCCATGACCCATGATCTTGCCCATCCCACGGCCGAAGTGCTCCAGCACGCCGCCCCACCAATCCATGAAACCGCCGCGGCGGACGAGCTGATTCTCCGGTTCGTGCTCCAGAAAGGGGGAGAAAATATCAAGCGCAGTAGGGTCCCACTTGAAATCGTAAGGGGGATTCGTCAGCGGCGGGTCGTTAGAGAACATGCTACTTGGATCAAATTCAACCGGGAGGACTTTTGGTACTTCAGATTGTCGCTTCTCCGGTTCGTGCTTGACCTCGTTGGCGGATCGATCAGACGCTGTAGTGGCGGCGTCTTTGGCCTTGGCCTCGGGATTGTGCGCGAATGGCGGCGGCACAGTAGGACGGGGCCAGCCGACGAGGTGGTGTGGCATGGTTGGGAGAGGGTAGGAGATTCCCGAGGGGCGAGCTGGGATAGGCCCCGCTACAGCGACGGAGGTGGCCAGCCCGAGGGCGGCGATATGGTGGAGAAGGGGCGCCATGGTTGTGTCGGTATTTGAGATGAAAATGTGATGTAGAAGGGGTGATGCGTTGTGTGAAAAGTTCTCCGAGATGTGATCGTAGAAGTAAAGGAAAGATCACTCAGTGTACTCACGGCGCTCTTATAGCTTTCTGAGAGAGGATTTTACAATTACCTTCAAGATTACCTCGTGGGCTGAAAGAACCTCTTTGCTCTCCAGTATGCGTAGGAAAGAGAGGGAAAGGTCATCATCGTTCCATCCACATGGCACTGCTTACCGTTCCAGAGAGCTGGTAATACCCTCGTTCTCAGAGGTTCGCGGAAATCCCAGGGTACTACAGCCAACGAGATACCCACGCATCGTCAATTTGTAACTGGGAGATGATTTTGTTGTCGATGTCGTTCATGCTGGTGTTGATGAAGGAGTGCAAGTTGCCCTGACGTCTGAAGTCCGAGATCGCCGCTTCCCAAGATTTCAAAGCAAGCGCCGTCACATATACCACTTTCACAACATGCTTCTTACCACAACCACACTCGAGAGTGTGGGTACACAACACCATAACCTCCCACCATGATCCCCCCCTTCGAAACGACCTTCGCGGTCCCCTTAAGCTGTGAAGACTGCATCAAAGATGTCTCCAGCTCCCTCCACCAACTCGATGGTAAGCAACCACCCATACTCCGCAATGCCCTTCCCCCAAACTAACATAACCCAGGTATCCACAAAATCACCCCTTCCCTCCAAACCCAAACCCTCTCCATCCTCGGCACCGCCTCCCCCAGCTCCATAGTCGCCGCAATCGAGTCCACCGGCCGCGACGCCATCCTGCGCGGCAGCGGCAAAGCCGAGTCCGCCGCCGTCTGTATCCTCGAAACCCACTGCTCTACCGTGCGCGAGCAGGTGAAAGGGCTGATTAGGATGGTGCAGGTGGCGCCGAAAATGACTGTGGTGGATATGACGTTGAAGGGGGTGAAGTCGGGGGTGTATGATGTTAGTGTGAGGGAGCGGGGGGACATTAGTCAGGGGGCGGAGAGCACGGGAGGGGTGTGGGAGGAGAAGGTGGAGGGGAGTAAGGGGAGAGGTATCTGGGGCACTATCTCGGTTGGGCAGAGCGGGGTGGGGAGTGTGTTTATCGACAAGCCGGTGCAGATATGGGAGATGATTGGTAGGGCGGTTGTTGTGAGTAAGAGGCTTGAGGACGGGAGGGTGAGGGAGAAGTTGGAGCGGGAGGATGAGGAGGTGTTTGTGGGTGTGGTGGCGAGGAGCGCGGGGGTGTGGGATAATGATAAGACGGTTTGTAGTTGTTCGGGGAAGACGGTGTGGGAGGAGCGGAGGGAGCAGGTTGGGAAGGGGATGTTATGATGACCACGATCATGAGACACATGAGGTGTGTAGATGAGTCGCTTTCACGGCGCTGGTCTAGCTTCTCCATCCGTTGAAATATGCGCTCTCTGCTGTGAGTCTTCACCATTGGGTCGTCCTTCGGCGTGCAATCCCTCATCGCTGACCTTCTCGTACGCAGCATCGAGATCCTCTTCCCATACCCACTTCATCATCTCCCTCGTCCTCTCAGCAATCAAGCCACAACACTCCTCGAAGCTCTTCTCCAGCATATCCGGCGCTTGCATTTCATAAGTATCCCCAGCCGCTCGACTCGTCGCCTGTGTCTTCTGAGCTCGAGGAAGCCTCACAGCTTGGTACAGCGCCGCCGTCGACTCCAGAGACTCGAAATGCGAGCTGCCCTGCCCGTCGCTCCTTAAGTATTCCCCAACAGCCCTCCCCAACACCCACCCATCCTCTAGACTCTGACCCGCCCCTGCCCCTAAATGCGGAAGCATAGCGTGCGCTGCATCCCCCAACAACACCACCTTCCCACCCATCCAGTGCCACCGATCCAACGGCTCGCGATCGTTGATACTCCACTTACTCGGCCGCTCATTCATCAATTGTATCAAATCCTGCACACACCGATCAAAACCCTGGAAATCCCTCTCCACATCCTTCCGATCACAGACAGACGTCCAACTCTCTGCGTGCTTTGGGCATTGATGGCACGCAACGGCAGTTCTTCAACACAACAGAAAGGAGAAGAGTGATGCTCCAAGCTACCAGCGATATCGGACATCTGCCCTCCTGCCTATTTGGGACACCCCGCGTACGTCATCCAAACACAATCCTCCCGTCTCGACTTCTGGCTATTCTATTCTCCCACAGTCCCACAGTTGACGTTGAACAGAAGCTTTCCACGCGAGCTACATTTCATCTTCCTCCTCTCCTTCATCTTCCTCCTACTCATCCCTCTTCCATCAAGCTTCTACTATTCCACCATGTCCAAGTTCCAACTCAAATGGGGCATCCTAGCCACCGGCGGCATCGCCGAGTCCTTTGGCCGCGACCTCACCGTCAACCCTGAAACTCGCGACCGCAACGACATCGAGCATGTCGTGGTAGCAGCTGCCTCATCCTCATCCGCCGACCGGGCGAAGAAGTACCTCAAAGAAGTCAGCGCTCCCGACTCAGCGAAGGCGTACGGCTCGTACAAAGAGCTCGTCGAGGATGACAATGTCGATATCATCTACGTCGCTACACCACATAGTCATCACTACCAGAACACGATGCTGTGTCTGGAAGCAGGCAAGAACGTGCTGTGCGAGAAGAGCTTGACGGTGAATGCTGCACAAGCGGAGGCGTTGATCAAGAAAGCGAGGGAGAAGAACCTTTTCTTGATGGAAGCGGTAAGTGGCGCAGCATGTCGCAACCACAGTCCCTGCTAACGGTGAGTCTAGCTCTGGACCCGCTACCACCCCATCTCAGTCTACGCCCGCGAGATTGTCACCTCCGGCAAACTTGGCACCGTCGAACGCGTCTTCTCAGATAACAGCATCGGCGCTCCCCCAGAGACAAGCTTCGATGACAAGCACCGCATGGTCAACCCCGACCTCGCCGGCGGCGCTCTCCTAGATCTAGGCATCTACGCTCTAACCTGGGTCTTCCAAACCCTATACACCACGCAAGAAAACCCTCAACCCCCAACCGTCCAGTCCGCGATCCGCACATACGAGAAAACAGGCGTGGACCAGCAAACAACCATGCTCCTCACCTTCCCCCGCTCAAGCGGTGAAGGCGACGCCCACGCAATCGCAACAACAGGAATGCGCGTCCCCAGCGACCCCAACGGCGGCCTCGAAGCCCCCTCCATCCGCATCCAAGGCACCAAAGGCGAACTCATGGTCTATCCCCCCGCGTACCGACCTACACGCTCCAAACTCGTGCTTGGGGATGGGACTGTAGACCAGAAAGACTGGCCGCACCCGGGTCCTGGCGCTGGGTCGGGCTTCAAGAACGGGTTTGGAGGCAGTTTCGGGCCGGAGGGGGAGGGGATGGGGATGTTCTGGGAAGCGGACGAGTGTGCGTACGCGCTTAAGGAGGGGAGGAAGGAGGGGCGGTATGAGACGTTGGAGGAGAGTTTGGTGATTATGCGGGTGATGGATCAGGTGAGGGGGCAGCATGGTTTCAAACTGCCGGAGAAGATTGAGACGACTGAGTATCCTGTTGAGTTGTAGGTGGGAGGGGTGTTGTAGGTGGTGGGCTTTATAGATGTCAAGAATCACGAACAAATTCGATCACCTTCAGCTTTGAGTAGGCACATCGAAGCTCGCGCGACATACCGTGGCTGTCTTTTCCAAGTTGGACTGCTTCCATGCAGTATACGTTACACGTTTGCGAATCCAACCCAACGCCAACCCGACACCATACTATCCCGTACACCGGCCCGTCACATCCAAGCAAGCTAGTCAGTTCCAAGGCCGTCCTTACTCCCCGTCCGCCCCATGCGCTCAATATTCGCCAACATCCTGCTCTTCCCCGCCCCACTCCCGCTCCCACTCCTCCCCGGCGTCGGGATCCCGCGCCCAATCTTGCTCTCGCCGCCAGGTCCACCTCCCACACCACCACCACTCCCTCCAGCACCCGGCGCCCGTAGACCGGAAGCAGGCCGGCTGATGCTTTTGCGGAAGTCCTCAACAACACTCAAAGCTCGCGCACCGCTGGGGGTAGCAGGGGTGTCAGCTTGCAGCGCCAACATCTCATCCACCGCGGCCACCAAATCCCCCTTCTCAATCCTCTCCTGCTGCAACTCCCGCATCAATTCATCCTGTTGGTGGCGGGACGCAAGCATCTCGCTTTCGAAGCGCGCGAGGGCGGCGGTTTGGGCTTCGAGTTGGGCTTTGAGCTCGACGTTGTCCGCGCTCGTTAGCATGGCGTCGCTGACGGGGCCGGAAAAGGTGGCATCTTTCGCGATCTGTAGCTCTTCGTTGACTTTTTCGAGTTCGGAGACGCGGTGTTGGAGCTCCGCGGTCTTTTTCTCGTTGCGGGACTCGTAGCTTTTCTTGAGGGTGGCGACTTTGCGTTCGTGTTTCTCCTTGTATACACCGTGTAACTCCCTACTCACGGCCTCGATCTTCGCGTCAATCTGGGCGGCCACCAGTCGCTGCACCTGCTCCTCGCCTACGCCCTCCCCGCCCTCCGCACCACTGGCCCTGGCGGCGAGAGCATCCGCAAAGCGCTCTTCGGCTTTCACCGCCCTCCCCTCGGCCTCATCAGCCCGGCATTCGACTTCGGAGAAGCGACGTCCCATCTCCTCCCTCTCCGCCTCGCTCTTCAGCACCTCTTCTTTAACGCTTCTGAGCACGACCTCGAACTCTTCGCCCCGCTTCTTCCATCCCGCAACCTCTTGCTCCGCGTACTCTTTCCGGTTCTTCTCCTCGCGCAGCGATTCCTGCGCTTCACCGACCCGGCGCTCAGCGTCGGTAACAGCCTTTTTAAGGCTCTCGACTTCTGCTTCGCGGCCGGAGAGGGTGGCTTTGAGGGAGGAGATTTGCGAGAGGTAGGACGATTTGAGGGATTCGAGCTCGCGGACTGTGATTGTGGGGACTGAGCGAGGGGTCGGCGCGGGGGGGAGCTCGAAGTCGAGGAGGTTGAGGATGGAGTTGTTGTGCGGTTTGGTTGGGGTACTGAGGGAGTTGTGTTTGGGTTTGGCGGGGGAGCGTTGGGAGGTGATGTAGTTTAGTAGGTTGGATTCGGTGGCTGATTTGGCTGGGGAGCCGCCTCGGGCTGATGGCAGGCCTTCGAATTGTTGGGTGAAGTCTATGAGGAAGGAGGTGGTGTCGTCTTTGGCGCCGAAGGCTGGTGTTTTGGCACGGCGGGTTGGGGAGGGAGATCGAGAGGGCGAGGAGCGTTTGCGGGATGTTCGGGGGGTGGCTTCGGTGTTGGCGCGTGGTGTGCGGAGCATGTCGCTGCGTTTCGTGGGACTCTGGCCGAATTTTGTGATGTCGGGCATTTCGGAGAAGGCGCTGCAGCATGTCTCGTCCACGTCTCGGGTGTCGTCAGTTGGGATTGAGGCATTGCGCAGATCAAGGCCAGCTTGAAATGTAGATACGCTTTGTGGTGTCCGCTCGAACGAGTTGCCGCGACTGAGAGACTTGGGTGTCCTGGCGCCGCTGCTCGCACTCGACTTTAGCGGTGTCTTTTTGGGCGAGCTGGACACTTTCCGCATCGACGGGGGAGGCATGAGGTCGGCGTCGTTGGTGCTGCTGTGGGAGATGCTCTTCGCTGGAGATGCTATGACTGCTGGCGCTGGTGACGCGATGCTCTTCTTTGGGGATGCAAACATTATGGCCAGCGTCGGATCGTTCTGTGGTTGGTTCTCCTTGTCGTCGTCGTACATATCTTGCACTTCCACCATGTCTTGCTTGTGCTCCGGCTCAACTGTCTGGGTCTCTACCGCGACAACATCTGCCAGCGACTGCGAGGCCTTCCATTGCTTGCTTGGACTCCGGCTGCTGTGGGTATCGACTTCGGTGACGAATGGCGAGCTCGGAGGGCCATCGAAGTCTATCATACTTGGCTCCATGAGCTGGGCGGATGGCGACTCCATTGCGCTGTTGTAGTGAATTTATTATCGAAGCTGGTGTAACCGACGCGGCTCGAAAAACATGACCAAAACAACGTTGCAAAAACAGACGGGCTTACCCGCCAAACTAGGCCGAGATGGGTCGGTTGCACTGGCCTTCCAACACCTCACCTCACCTCCCCGTTCCGACCTTCTTCACATCCAATCCCGTAGCACTCGGTACGCGTCCGATTGACCAACTCACACCACCTTCCTCCAACAAGACCCGTGTCGCGACCAAGCAGACCCCACCGCAGCGCTTCCGCTTTATCCTCGAGAGCTTCTGCTGGCCGCCCGCAACGACCTGCCTGTCTGAGCCATGAAGAGTGGAGATGCATGTGGCCTTCTGGACTGCCTCGCATCGACTCCCATAGTTGGACCTATCTAATGGTAACGCATATCTAAAGCCTACGCTTGTCAAACTGCTCCTCTTTCTGTTATCCTACTCTTCATCCACATCTCACCTCCTTCTCTTACATCTTGAGCAATCCAGAAAGACTTGTCTCCTTCGTGCCGACGATACCATACATGTCCGCCTTATAACATTGCTTCTTTGCTGCATCCCCGCTGTAACATTCTCTTCTACCCACCATGGTTTCCCCTCCTCACCCATTGGCGTCCCTAAGTATCGATGAGACGAACCAGGCCCGCGACGTTGTCATCGACGCCCACCCCGGAGCCTCGATATACTTCAGACACGCCTCGCTGCTTGAGCCACCGAAGGCCGAGCTGACTGCTTTCCTGGATGCCGAGCACTCTGGCAATCTCACTGCGAGCACGCCACAACCTGCAAGACTGGCAGAAGTCAAGTACGATGCCATAGAGCGAGGCAGCAAAGTTCCCGTCTACCAGGAAGCCTGGGTCGACATTGGGCAGAAAAAGGTTGTGCAGCATGAATTGATCGATACTGAGTTTCATGCTAGCTTGACTTTGTAAGACGTCCACTCCAAAAGTCCGAATCTCATCGTTATTAACATTGTTCCCAGCCCCGAATTCGACACCTTCGTCGAAGTCTGCGAAAAGTCCCCCCTCTTCCAACAGAAGATCAAAGAATTCAAGCTCCCCCCAGGTTTCGAAGTAGTCATCGAGCCATGGCCTTACGGTGGTCTAGATTCCGCAGACGAGAACCGCCGTTTCTTCCAAGGCCTCATCTTCGCCGCAGACGCCAGCAAGGGAAATAAGGATACTAACTTCTACCCCTACCCTCTCCCCATCATCCCGATCATGGACTGGGCCAACCAGGAGATCGTCCGCATCGACGAGCTCGCCACTGGTGGCAACAACGATCCGCTGGACGCCAAGACGCATAAGGAAGGTGTCTTAGACCACTGCGCGAGTGGCGAGTACGTGCCTGAGCTCCTGAAGGGCGGGTTGAGGAAAGACCTTAAGGCTCTAAATGTGACGCAACCCGACGGGCCGAGCTTCGCAGTCACAGACGACCGACTCATCGAATGGCAGAAATGGCGCTTCCGCGTCTCCTTCAATGCCCGCGAAGGCGCAGTCATCCACGACGTCCACTACGACGGCCGCAGCGTCCTTTACCGGCTCGCTTTCAGCGAGATGGTAAGAATATCTTCTCCACCCGCACACAAGTTTGGCGATACTGATAAGCTGCAGTCCGTCCCCTACGCCGACCCCCGCCCCCCGTTCCACCGCAAACAAGCCTTCGACTTCGGCGACGGCGGCCTGGGCCACTGCTGCAACAACCTGCAGCTCGGCTGCGACTGCCTCGGCGTGATCAAGTACCTCGACGGCGTCATCGTGGGTGCGGATGGCACGGCGCAGAAGGCGCCTAATGTTATTTGTATTCACGAGCAGGATAACGGTATTAACTGGAAACACACCAACTGGTGCGTATAACCCTACCTTGTCTAAGACATCCGCTAACCTTGTTGTCTTTCTGTCTGCAGGCGCACCGGCCGCGCGGTAGTAACCCGCCGCCGCGAGCTCGTGGTCCAATACATCATCACCCTCGCAAACTACGAATACGTCTTCGCCTTCAAATTCGACCAAGCGGGCGGGATCTGCGTCGAAGCCCGCGCCACCGGCATCGTCTCCGTCGTGAACATCGACCCGGGAAAAACGGCCGATTGGGGGAATGTGGTTAGTCCTGGTGCGCTGGCGCAGAATCATCAACACGCTTTCTGCTTGCGCATAGATCCCGCGATTGATGGGCACAAGAATACCGTGAGCTACGAGGAGAGCCTGCCTATGAAAATCTCCCCGGAGTCGAATCCGAATGGGAATAGGTACGAAGTCCGCAAAACCCCTGTCACGCACTCCAGCGGTCTGGACCTTGACCCCCTCGCCGGCCGCACGTTTAAGGTGCAAAATCTTGACCACCTCAATCCTATCAGCGGCAAACCGGTCGGTTACAAAATCCTCCCGCCCGCGACGCAGAAGCTTTTAGCGGCCGAGGGCAGTATCCAATACAACCGCGCCCTGTTCGCGCAACACCACGTTTGGGTCACCAAGTATCGCGACCATGAACTCTATGCTGCGGGCAGGTATACGCTGCAGAGTAGGAAAGAGCAGGGGGGTTTAGCGGATATGTGTGCCAGGGGGGAGGGGGTGAGGCAGGAGGATGTGGTGGTTTGGAGTGTTTTTACGCTGACGCATAATCCTCGGGTGGAGGATTGGCCTGTTATGTGAGTTTGATACCGTTCTTTTCGTGTGAGGGAGTGGTGGGTTGGGGGTGTGAGGCGATGCTAATGTGTGTGTGTGACAGGCCGGTCGAGATCTCGCAGGTCAATATCGTGCCGGCGGATTTCTTCACGTGCAATCCGAGCATTGATGTGCCGAGTAGTAAGAACGATGCGAGTCTGTTGGCGAATGGGTGTGGTGACTGTGGTGAGGAGGGGAAGAGCAAGTTGTGAGTATGGCGTTGGACACGAGACGATGCATCGGAGGAGACGAAATAGATCAACGGCGTAGGGCAAGGGTCGGTGTCGATGAAGGCTGTGTATGGAGGCTGTGGAATGTCACGGCGTTGAATCGTATATGTATACAACGAATTCATCCCCGTCACTACTTGAAGCGTGTTCGCTTCGGCGTCCAGTTGGTTGGCTTTCAAGAGTGCTTATCTTCTATATACCCGAAGCTGTATGGAGCTCTGGAGCTCGGGTTCTATGTACCGTACCTGCAGCTGTAGCTCCTTATCAGAGTCTCCAACTCCAGCAACCGGCCTCCAACTCAAGGCCGCCAACAGAAGTGCACACGACATTCGAACTCCGAGCTGGGAAAAGAGAAAAGTGGGTTGGAACCACCTTTCTGGATGAGCCGTCCTACGCTCCAACAGTGAATCGCTCCGTCAGTCACGGCCCTTGCTGTACACAATCCGCCACCGAGTAAGCTATAACAACCTCGCCACCATGGAGGTAAAATGCCAATGCGGCTCCGTCTCCTTCAAAACCCCAACCGATGCTCCCATCAAACTCTACCACTGCCACTGCACACACTGCCGCCGCCAATCCGGCTCCGCCTACGGCACCTCCGCTATCTTCACCTCCGAAGCTCTGGTCCCCCTCTCCCCAGAGCTAGAGGAGAAAATGTCAGTCTGGAGTCGGCCGACTGGGACGGAGCAGAGCAAGGCCACGCAGGGAGGCACCGAAGAGGGTGGGACCGAACAGGGCGGGACCGAGGAAAGCGAGGCCAACCAGGGCGGCATGATGGAATGCTACTTCTGCAAAGTCTGCGGCAACCGGGTCATGCACCGTGCGAGGGATTCTAGAGGGAGCGAGAGGGGAACTGTGAGTATTAAGGCGGGGTTGGTGGAGGGGTTGAAGTGGGAGGGGGGAGTGCATATTCATACTAGCACTGCTGTGGTGCCGGTGCCGGAGGGGGCGGAGAGTTGGGAGGAAGGGCCGGAGTAAGGTGGTGAAGTGGAGGTGGTGATAGGAGGGGAGGGTAGAGATGACGGTGGTGAGGGTGGGAAGTTGAGAGAACGGTGGTAAGGGTAATGATTTCATTGGATGTGAAAGTACTGGGTCTGCTCGTCTAGTTTGCCGAAGGCGGCCAGTCCGCAGTAATATTTGCCCTGTTATACTGTTATTAGTGATCTCGCGTCATGACATGATAGCATGGGTCCACTCACATCCATCAAACCATGCACATAAGCATCCCCAACCAAGTCCCAGAACGCTCTGTCTTTGCGCAGAATCAACGGGACTGCCGAGCCGGGTATAATGCATACTTTATCACCGTTCCGCAACTTTCGTGGTCCCAGTCCTACCCGTCCGTCTGCAGTGAAGAAGAGACTTCGGTTCTGACTCGCGTTTGCGAGCGCTTTGGCGTAGATGGATGGATCTGGTTCTGTGTTGGTAGGAGACGGGCCAGAGTCCTTGCGCCTAGCAAGACTGCTGGAGATGCTGTCGCCGATTTTTTGCAGGTCTTTGTGTGCGGAGGCTTGGAAGTAGGCAGCGCAGTGGCCGTGGAAGTTGGGGTTGGCGATTATGGACATGTAGGAGACGTCCTGGCCTGCGCAGATTGTGGTGGCAAATGATAGATCCAAAGGACTGCAGATTTTCTCTGATGCGTGCTCGGAGGCGAGGCGCCAGGCGTGCTGCAGGTCTGCTTGTGTGTGTTCGTTCTGGGAATCTGTGGGGGTGGAGGTGGTGGAGAAGGGGAAGGTGTGGCGCACTTCGTCTACGATCAAGCCTTCGACGGTGAGGACGTCGGGTAGACCTTGAATGTAGCTCAGACGGACAGGGCTGCCGTTGCTGGAGCCTCGGAGGGGCGGTTGGATGTGGCAGGTTGAGCCTTTGGTGCGGTCGATTGTCCAGTCGAAGCGCGGCACCCATGTTGGCATGTTCAATCCTGGGATTGTGTCTTTCGGTCTCGGATTTACTGCGCGGCTTGTTATGCCAAGTACCGCGAGGTTGCCAGCATCCAGGATTGCTGCCCGAGTGGCGATAGCGTATAGCTCGACTTGGGATACCGAGTAATCCGGCTTGAAGGATATCTCTGGTATTTGCTGCAACCAAAGCTCGATCAGCCCGAACAAGCCATAGATCTTGTCGAGAGGGTCCGTGGTCTCGAACTCCATGCCCATTGCCAGTATAGTCCAGAGTAGCTTCGGTGTTGCGTAGACGTGCGACATGCAATCCCAGATCTCGGTGGCGTTTCTTATTCCCTTCACATGGCTACCTCTCCCATCGTCGTCCGGCGACAGCTTGCCTCGACCACGATACCACATCCACTGTGCCGCCAACGCCACATCATATAGTGGGATCGTGTGAGAGCCCTTGAAGCAGACTGCGTTCTTCGCAAGACAAGCTTCCTGGATAACCCAAAGACGAGTGAACCAGCGGGAGGAGTAGAAGCTGCGCAACGCTCCCAAGTTGCAAGATTTTGGCAAGGCATCATCTGAGCTGCGAATGGAAAGTCGGCGTGCGCTGGTGTCCCACATACGTTTGAATAAGCCGGCAAGATCGTTGGTCTCTGTCTTGCACTGCTCGACGACAGCATGGACAGAATCGACCGCTTGTTCGGCTGAATGATCTTCGTCCTCGCCGAGCCATATCATGACCGTCTTCGCCTGAGTGTAGACAGCATTCATCATAGAAAGTTGAGAGCTTCTTTCGGCGCGATCGGCATGGTTGATGCAAACGGCGTCGATCCATATGTAAAGTCTCCTGGGCCTGATGTCCTGAGTGAGGCCATGAGTGTGAAGTTCGTGGATGCATCTTCGCAGAGCTACTTCGGCATTTCTGGGCACCTTGATTTTGTTTCCGCCGACAAGGATAGTGCTGCGCTGTGATATATCGCCCCAGGTGTAAGACACGGCGTAGAAATCCGGAAGTAATGCTGCCCTTCGCATAGACTCATGCTGGACGTAACATTTGAGCAACTCGTCAGTGTCCACACTATCGGTGTTTTCGAACACGAGAAGTCGAAATTCGTCCTCGGGGGTGTTCAAAGCCCGGTATCCTAATCCTGTGGCCATGATGGTCAACTCATTCTTTAGCTATGCCGGTGACGATGCAGAATCTCATATCATGTCCTCGATAAAGCTTCGTTGGTGCGTACGGCGAGACCGCACCTGTTGGTCTCACAACACGCAGAACACGAGATGCGGTCGCCGGTGGCGTGTTCCCAGCCCTACAGAACTGGCAGGCAGGGGCTAGTAGATTCAGCCGCATGGCCAACGCAATTGCCCGCAATACCGCGAAAAGAAAGATCATGCAAAGCACCTTGACTTCGGCTAGGTAGAAGCTTACCGTTGGAAGCTACGATAGTAGCGTGTGGAGCCTGCCACGGGAACGCTGAAGTATGCCATGCTTGGTGGTGTAGTAAGCCTCCGTGGTATCGAGAGTCGGTACCGAGTCTGCGGCCGGGTCCTTCCAGACGGTGACCCTACCATGGTTGACGACCTTCCTGTGGCATCGCGCTTCCAGACGATCTATACCGAGAAGTGTCTGAGGATGCGAACGTGATAGTACAAGAAGAAGTACGCGTTTGTGGCAAAGAGTCTAGAGCACAGACCAACACACTGTTCCAACTACACTCGATGGTGAGACGGCACTCGGAACAACAGACGCCTTCTGCTTCGCCATATTCATCAGCTGAATACAATCTGTCTGGCCATACAGCTTTGCCGAGTGACCGGACGCAACCATGTCTGCCTTAGCGGCTCAACACGCAGACACCCGGCCCCGAAGAGACAACACCACGCCATCGTGTAGTGTCTGCCAGAGACGGAAAGTCAAGTGCAATCGTGTCTACCCCTGCGCGGCCTGCAGTAAGTCTGGACGAGAGTGTACATATACTGCTCTGACCCGAAGGAACCAAGATCGCTCGAAGAATCTGAGCCACGCTGGCAACACTGAAGGCCAAGTGGGTTCTATGTTCAACGATGGACCATTTGAAAACACTGCAGAAGCGTTTGAAAGCATTTCCCAACCACCATCGCTGGTGCACACAATGACAGCAGAGCAATCACTTGGTGCTGCTCAACTGTATGCTCCTCCATTTCGACTGCCCACGTATCGACCATATCTGAGCAAAGGCAAAGCTGGATTCCTCGGCTTGCTATCGAGTACTGTGAGCCTGGGATCGAAACCTCATAGCGCGTGTCTTCCTGAGTTTGAAGGGACAGTTTGGCCGGCTATGTCAGAGGACTTTGAAGCAGCAGAGAACCAGCATCGAGAAGAAGCTGAAGCTCACTCGAAGCAATCTGCCAATCTCGAGAACGATGCTGGACGGCATCTATGGACTTCTGGTCTTGTATCATTACCAAACGTGCTGCGGTCTAGATGATTGAATGCGAAGTATAGCAGTATCGACTTTCTCCACGAAAGCGAAGTACGACAGCGAAACCGTCCGCGCTCGATTGATGGATGCCTGCCTCGCCTGCGCCAAATACGCGGGCTCCATTACCTGTTAGCTAGCATTGGCATTTGCAGCCACGAGGACACGAAGTTCTTACAACCAGAAGTTCGTGGAAAGCACGAGTAGAAGCGCGTTTGTACGTCTCAGCCACGCCATGTGAAAACGCCACCATATGACGTTGTCGTGCAGAAGAGGGTCCTTCCAAAATACGTATACGTGAAACCTTGCTTCCTCAATACAAACTCTTTTCTTTCCTCTACAACTACTACTTCACAACCAATCTCCAAACTCATCGACACTTTTCGACACACAATCAATCACAAACCAAACCAAACCACATACCAGCAACATGTCGAGCACTGTGAACGTTAAGGGCATCTCTGGCCAGACTTCGGAGAAGGAAGTTCGTGACTTCTTCTCGTTCTGGTAAGAAACAAACACAATCACCTTGATGGACCAGCACACTAACCCCTCCCAGCGGCAAAATCCAATCCCTCTCCGTGACCCCAGAGTCCAACGACACCAACGCCGCCCAATCCGCCTCGGTAACCTTCGAGAAGGAAACCGCAGCCAAGACCGCCCTCCTCCTCGACAACACCCAGCTCGGCCCCGCCCAAGTCTCCGTCTCCTCCGCCTCCTCTCTCGACCAGATCGCCGGCGGCCAGTCGACCTCCGCCAAAGAGTCTGACGACAAGGAGAACATCGCACAAGAAGACAAGCCCCGCTCGCGCATCGTCGCCGAGTATCTCGCCCACGGCTACGTCATCAGCGATAAAGCAATCGAGCGTGCCCTCGCTCTCGACCAACAACATGGGTTCAGCAACCGTTTCATGAGCGCCCTCAACCAATTCGACGCCAACTACAAGGTCTCTGAGCGTTCGGCGCAGATGGACGAGAAGGTCGGCGCGACCAGCCGTGCGCAACAGGCGTGGAGCGGGTTGACGAGCTATTACGAGAAGGCTGCCAATACGCCTACGGGGCAGAGGCTGCGTTCGTTCTACGAGCAGGGGAGCAAGCAGGTGTTGGATGTGCACAACGAGGCGAAGCATCTCGCGTCGCTCAAGACTGGCAAACCGGAGGGTGATGTCGCGAACCCGAACCAGGCTGCTGGGTCGGTGCCGACGCCTGAGCAGGCCAATATGGAGAAGGTTCAGATTGATGGACAGGAGAAGACGAAGTGCAACTGCGGTGGTGCTGACGGCAAGTGCCCGTGTGAGCCTGGCAAGTGCGCTTGCAGCGGGTGCAGCAAGGCTTCTTAGGTGTGCTTGCACGATGCGAGACGATGAGGGTTGATAGGAGACAGGACTTACCTTTGCCACAGATGCAACGCTCGGAGGTTGGAAGACCAGCATGATGAATGAGCATGAGATACGATTATTCTAGTTGCGCTAGCGGCTAATTGATGATTCCACGTACTGCTAACACCCTGATTCATACTTCCACTTCCACTCCTACCCACGGTGATTTCCAATTCGTGCACTCCACTTCGTTCTCCGTTCCCACAACGAACATGACAGATCACCAGCAGCGGCCTCAACCCTTGGTAGTTAAGTCAGGCAATAGGGATACCCACGGGATATGCCAAAATCCCAGCGGGTATTGGGAGTATTGGGAGAACCCGTGGGTATCCCAATGTCCTGAAGCACATGATATCAAAACCAACGGTCTCAAAACCATCACTTTATTCACTGCTTATGCAGATAGATAAGCTGACTATCATAGTCCCCAAAGAACGAAGGGTTTATGCCAGCGTTAAGAAGCGTTTTCCCAGAGAACGTTCCGTTGACATTTTCCGAGTTGACCAGATACCTCGCCTCACTGTCCAACCCCTGCAGCCTCAACGGCGGCGGTGCAGGCCTAATCGTCGCCTGCTGCTGGAACGCAAACACCACACTCGTTCCTCCGTCCTCAGAGATGATCTGTACGGCTGGCCAGTTGCTCTCCTCTGGTACCCTAAGACGGTAGAATGAGCCTGTAATCACGATAGGGTTGATTACTACGTGGGCCGCAAGTATGCTAGGGATGGCGGCCCTCTCATCAGCAGCAAGTTCGGAGGGATTGAGCTCGAAACCGAAAGAGCCGCACATCAGGGCTACGTGTGCGCGGTAGGTGATGCTGATGTTGCGGCCTGTGACACCGTTGGGAACGGCGGAAACGTGGCAGCCCATTGAGGACGGCGGGTAGGCGTAAGAGGTACCGAGCTGGATTGTCAGGCGGTCAGAAGCGTCTGTATTATCGGAGGTCCAGTGCTGAGGCCAGTAATAGAGTAACCCTGGGTCGAAGCGCCCACCACCAGAGGCGCAGCCCTCGAACAGGATGGATGGGTAGCTGGTAGTGAGGTTGTCGATGACGCGATAGATACCGAGCATGTACGCGTGGTCGGAAGCTGGAGAGGGCATCTCGTGAATACCGCGGTTATTGTCCCACTTGATATAGTTGATATTCGCCGAGTCGATCACACGGGAGATGGCGGTAATCACGTAGTCTTGCACTTCAGGGAGGCCGAGGTTGAGGACCAGCTCATTGCGAGTGAGAGTACGCGGATAATTGCGGTCGTGGAGGACCCAGTCGGGGTGGGTATTGTAGAGGGTGGAGTTGGGATTAACCATTTCAGGCTCGACCCATATTCCGAACTTGAGGTCCTGGCCGTTGCTGTTGGCGACGGTCTGGTTCTCGACTTCGTTCACGTATGGACGGAGGCCGTTTGGGAAGCGATCCGGATTTGGCACCCAGTCTCCTAAGCCAGCGTTGTCGATAATGCGAGGGTACTTGTCGCCGAACCAACCATCGTCCATTACGAAGAGGGAAATGCCGAGGCCAGCGGTCTCGTTCGCAAGTTTCTCCATTGTGGTTTGGTTGTAGTCAAAGCCGAGACCTTCCCATGAGTTGAGCAGTACCGGTCGTGTTTGCGAGGTATAGTTGGACCTGGAAAGGTGGTTCCTGTATAGATCGTGGAAAGAGCGAGACATTCCTCCAAGCCCATCGGCTGAATACACCGCAATGGCCTCAGGGGAGGTGAACGTCTCACCGGGCTGTAGGGGCCAGCTGAAATGGAGCGGGTTCATGCCCATGGTGACGCGGACCAAGCCGTGGGAGAAGCGCTCCACGTTGGTTGCATGACTACCAGTGTAGACCAGATTGAAGCCCCAAGCTTCACCGGATGTCTCAGTGGTGGTGGGAGAGACTAGTGCGAAAAACGGGTTAAAGACGTGTGATGAGTAGCCCTCAGTACTCCGGAAGCTGTCTGGTATCAGTAACGACGAGCAATTTGTCGTGGTATGTGACGTACCCAGTCTCCCCGTAATGCACCTTTCGCCTGACTGGCTGCCTCTCGTGAGCCCAATCACCTTGTAGCTCGATCAGGTCCAGGTCCAAGTTTGGTAGATCCGTGCTAAAGCTAGCACCCCGCTCGATAGAAATCGCAGTCGAACCGTTATTCGAGATTTTGAAGCTTCTGGCGATAGCGTTGTACTTTGGAAACACGGAGTACGATAGCACCGCAGCCACATCGGAGTAATTGTCGTAAAGGTGTACCATCAAGGTCGACACATCGCTATCACTTCCATAAGTCGCGGGCAGCCCTTCGAGACCAGGTTTTCCGGCAACAATTTGGTGTGATTGGTAGCTGAACTCGGAAACGGTATCGCCACCAGCATGCAGGATGTGGATCGCTGGTATACGATAGTCACTCCTGCCGACGTCCGGAAACTCGCGACGGACAGCCGTAAGACCGTCGGACCATCCATTCGTACTGATGTAGGCCGGAGGGACAAAGTCATCAGTTGGTCCGCCGAAGTGGTCTGATATGAGCTCCAACGTTGATGGATCGACGTGGAAGAGATACGACATGTTGTCGGCGGTGAGCGTGAAGTTCGTCCCGCTAGCCGTGATAGCTGAGGCATGTCAGTCATAATCGTCTATCTGACTACTGAAGTACAATGTTACAGCTCGCATGTTTTTCCGATATACTTACGTCCATTGCTCGCCACTGCACTCGCCAGAGCGGCCATACAGGCCAAGCTCAATGCGGACCACATCATCTTGTCTCGGATGGTTGTGGTTTTCGAACGCCAGTCAGCAGCGTCAACGTATATATTCAAAACCTCACCGACTCCGGCTCTCGAGACCGTCGATTGCCGAAGCTGAGTTTGTTGCACAAACGTGAACAATGTGGAGCAGGAAGGTGTTGGACCTTGCAGTATGCCGCCAAGATACTAGTGCATACGGATGAATGCTTAAAGATGAGGGGAAGCAGATTTCTCATCCACTCAAAATGCGTGATGTAGGCGAACAGAGTTTGTGTCCACAGAGATCTTCGGCCGCATACACGCCCTCCACATCTTGAGGTGAGAGGGGTGGGGTAGGGTTGTACGAACAACGAGAATTGGCAGTAGCGACAGGAGGGAGGTGAGACTCTAAGCCTTACTACCTTCACCAAGCACAACTACCACTAACGTAATTGCAAAACGTCGTCAAGCATCTCGAACGATTCCGGCTATTAGCACCCATGAATGGTAACTAAAAGCACCGAAGCTCTTCGGTGATCAAAATTGTGTGTCTGCTGGTGGAAATTGACTTAGTCGATTTCCGTGTTGATATGCATGTCGCCATGCTATGTATTCGGCAAGTTGAGAACAGCTGCTCACATGTAAAAGCAGCGAGTGCCACATCATGAGCATGATAGTGGTGGGAATGCTGGCATTAGCGATCGTTCTGCTCGACTTTAGGGGCGCTCTTCTTAACCCTCAGAATTGGCGCAGTGAGTGTATTGGAAAGCTACATTCTTTGTGCCCTCGATTCTCCCTAACGAAGATGGCTCCATGACTGCCAACGGGCGCGAGAAGATATTGGACTCCAGCGATAGATGAGAGGCCGATTTCCAATATGGGCGCAGTATACTCCGCATTCGTGGGTTCCAAGGGCAGATTGCCAATCGTGGAGCTCAGGAAGGTGCCCAAGTGGTCGAGACAAATCTTTAAAGGTCTGGATAGGGACGAGTCCCAGCGGTAAGGTGTAATATGGTCGTAGCGAGTGGTCTGCTCAGACGCTCAGTCGCTGGGCGGGAAGGTAAGCACACATGAGGCGGGTAGACTGACAGGCTAAGTCTATCGTGTCTCACGCTCCGACTGATAGCAAATGGTAAGCATGTCGGACGCAGCTATGCTCATCCAGTCGCTGTATTGCACGCAAACACACTTGGCATGCGACGTACCGCAGCGCGGCTGCGGACACACAGAGGTTTGACCGTCATATCGACACCAAACCGCTTCTTGTATTGTTGGTAACGCGAGGGTGCTGCGTCTCACCCGCAGATTGTGCCACCTGGACGCGCAAGCGTTGGCCGTCGAAGCATAACTCTCTATAGATGCGATCATCGTACAGCGTGATAACGTCGAGTTGGTTGCGTGCTCGGTAAATTCGGTAGATTCCAGAATCACCGCGGGATGGGCTTCCCCATATAGTTTAGACCACTTTGTCGCCACTTCCACCTCACGTTGTAGCACGTGGGATAGGTGAGATAAGATAAATGGCTGGAGTTTGAGTGGAGCCGCTTTAAAAGTTCACTGGAGAGGCGCGAACCGAGGATTTTCGTTGCTTTTGACACGCCAAGAGGTCTCCTCTGGGCTCTGCTGGGCAAGCTGGTCCTCTCCTTTCCACTTTCTCGACGCTCGGACACTGTCACTTTCGAACCCAATTGCACCTGGTGGCACTACAAAACGTTAACCTCACCTCCGCTGCGAGCGCCGCTATCTATATTCTATCCTAGCGCATCTTCACTCGTTGTGCGATCCCTCTCTCCTACTTCCACTACTGTTGCGAGACGCTCGCTCATGCTGCAACGGGATTGCGCCAGCCGGCTTCAATGCCTTCCTTCCGGACCCAATGGTTCAGCTCAAGCTCCGCGAGAATTACCATCCGCGTTCTACGCATAATAGCGATCGTGGTCGCCGTACTCGCTGCAATTCTTCTGCTACTGCTCTTCATCCACCGCGGCCTACTTCCCATTGTCGCATACTTCATTCCACAACTACACACTTCTTTCCTCGACTTGGCAGTCTACGGCCCCGTTCCTACTCAGAAATTCGTCTCGTTTGACCTCAACGCGCCCAAACCATGGCGAACATGCTGGGACAAGTCATGCGATGGCGGCAACATTCTGGTCGGCCCAAATGGTCCATCAGTTACACAGGCTGGACCGGTGATTCTGGACACTAATGGAGAATTGGTCTGGATGACCCATGACTATCGTACAATCATGAACTTCAACATACAGAAGTACCGAGGTGAAGACTTCATTACTTTCTGGACCGGTAACAAGACCGGTGGCAACGGCCAAGGAGAGATGATCATGCTAGACTCGAATTATAAGGTCGCCTACCGGATACAGGCTGTTGGCGAAGGCAACAAAGGCGACATCCACGAATTCAGAATTACGGACGACGACACTGCACTTATTGCTGTATCCAACAAGACCCAAGCCGACCTAAGGAGCTGGCCTGGATTCCGGCCTTCTGATGGCTGGTTGGTCGATGGCATGTTCCAAGAAGTCGACATCGAGACTGGCGAGCTTCTTTTCGAGTGGAGGGCAATTAATCATATGGATCCGATCGAGAATTACTACTTCGATCCGTTTGGTGGCTACTTCGAATCGCATCCGTACGATTACTACCATTTAAACAGCATCGAGAAGGACTACGAAGGCAACTACCTCACCTCATCTCGGCACTTCCACCACTTAGCCTACATCGATGGCAGGACTGGCGAAGTGCTGTGGACTCTCGGTGGGATGTCCAATTCCTTCAAGGATCTCTCGCACGGCAAAGCTACCGAGCACCAGTGGCAGCATAATGCTCGATGGGTCGATAGAGAACAGGGGATTGTGAGCTTCATGGACAACGGTGCCGCTGGGCCTCTGCATGTAGATGCACCTTTCAGCAAGGGCACTATGGTGCAGCTCGACCTCGAGAAGATGACGGCCAAACGACTGCACTCATACGTATCACCGAGCAAGGTGCGGGCGGCGTCCCAGGGAAATTTGCAGGTCATGAACGATGATCAGGTGCTTGTGGGTTGGGGCGCAACAGCAGCTTATACGGAATTCACCATGGACGGCACTCCACTTTGCGAAGTGCACTTCTCGGCATCATCGATGTTCTGGTTTGAGAGATGGAAGACCTACCGAGTGTACCGTCATTTTGGTTGGGTTGGACAGCCGGAGTACCCACCTAGTGCAAGGATCCGCGGCGACAGTATCTATGTCAGCTGGAACGGAGCGACGGAGGTGGTATTCTGGGAGCTGCAAGGCTCGCGAGAAGAGGAAGGAGACGATTACGAAAGTCTCGACACGATCGAGAAACAGCACTTCGAGGAGTCGTTCGTGCTGCCGACTGATGGAGACTTCGTGCGCTTCCAGGTCGCCGCCCTGGACGGCAACCGGAAAGTTCTGCATGCCTCGGATCCCGTCGCGCCAGAAGGTGGCCTTGGCTGGTTCGCCGGCCTTGCTACAGGCATTTCTGTCGTCGTCGGCTTTGGGTTGGGCGTTTGGTTTGTGCTTCGATTTTGGGTACGGCGGCGGCGGCGCGAGGGACGGGAAGGCTTTACCTGGCTACCTACGGAGTTGTTTTGGCGGGGCGATTATCATTATAGCAAGCTATGAGTGCGTTACGACGTCACCTGGAAGTGTAGATATTCTAGCATGTACGAAGAAGCCTAAGATCGGCATGTTCGGATATGATCAGGACTCACCTCCACATTGCTATCGTCATGCTCCTGGAAGACGACACTGCGGACGGGCTACCGCAAGCACTTCTATACAATCTCATTTGACCAGACTGCCGACGAGGAACTACAGACGTCACCAGATCTAACATATGAAATAGGCACACGACCGGAATGCTTCCGGTAACTGAAATGGCCACAACAGATCATGCATATCGATCGAGCTACGAACGCTGGACTCATTCCTTGTACTTTTTGTCCCTGAAGCCAGCCAGCACCTCGACTGTGCCATCTCCACTTTCAGCATACCTCTTCGCAGCAATATCTGGGTTCAACTGTAACGTCTGCTTCGCTCTCACCCACTCCTCCATCGTCACTAACTGGTCAAATCGTGGCTTCACCCCCGCTTTCTCCAGCACTGGCGAATCGGTAATCGGCTCTAGCACAGTCCGGTTGTGTGGCCGAGCGAAGTACAGCAAACCAGTTCGGTTGTACTCGCGCTGATCTTCTGGTGGTGCAACGACACGGTGGACGGAAGACTTCAGCCAACCACCGGTGAGATGGGAGATAGTGTCTGCGAGGTTGACGGTGATGGTGCCGGGTTGAGCAGAAACCCACGTCCATTCGCCGTCTTCGCCGAGGATCTGCAAGCCTGCCACGGGCTGTCTGAATAGGAGCGTCACGGTGCCCAGGTCCGTATGGCCTCCCTTCTTGCCGTAGTCGGCGGCAACCCACTCTTCTTCCGTGCGTGGGTAATAGAGCATGTAGCGGAAGTGATCCTCTGACTTCTCTTCGAAAATGTGCTGGCGAACGAGATAGTCTTCGTCCGGGAGTTGCAGCACGATAGCGAACAGGCGAAGCAGTGGGAGCACCACGTTCGAGTGGAGAGTACGTTGGAACCAGGCGATCTCTGGGAGATGGGCTTTGAGGAGGTCGGGATGGTCATACTTCCCTTCGAAGTCTTTGGTGAACTTGGCGAAGTTATACATCTCAATGTTGTCCCGCGTTGTCGCTTGAAGCCGGCGGCCTGGCCTGCGCCATCCATTGTAGTCGGCGGCTCTATTGAGATCTTAGTGAAAGCTACACTCGTGGAAGGATGGTCTTCGGTACTCACGCATAGTTGACCTCATACTTCTCCTTCTCCGAGACAGGAAGCTCGAAGAAGTTCTTGGCCAGAGTGAATTGCTCTTCGACAAGCTTCTGATCGATGCCGAAGTTCTTCACATAGAAGAAGCTAGACGTAGAGTCAGTCAGAGATCAGTTGTTGAAGGCAGAGTAACTCACCCAACATGATGGACGGCATGCTCGAGTTGCTTAGCAAGTCTGTCTTTGCCTCCCGGTCGGTCATAGTCTTCGAGATCAAGAGTCACAAGCTCCGACCATGGCAACTCGGCTTTCGTTTCCGGCGGATGAACGTATGGCGAGAGTTTGTCCAAGCTGTACTGATCGTAGTTCTTCGTGTCAGACTGCGTCTGGATGGTCTCCGTAATGGTAGTCGACATCGTGGACAGATCGGACGGTGATGTATCAGGATAGCAGCAATCCAGAGTCGATATACTTGCAGCGAATTCTTTCGTTCTTTTCGTCCTTGCATAACAATCATTTCCATCGATTCATATACCGCGCGAAGTCGGCGAAGTGCCACGTCGGCCATTGTGTTGTACTGTTGCTATCAAGCTCTCTTCTCGCGTCATCTGCCTTAGGCCACTAAGGCGAGTGGAAGGGCACGAAAAGATGGGTTTGCACGGGTAATCGGCAGACAATGTGCACGCGAGGATGCAGATAAGAGCTGTAGATTACCAAGCCGATATGGTAGTTTCATGTCTTTGATGGCGGAAAAGAGGTTGTAAGATGTATATCCGCAGCATGAGGTCTAGCTACAGTATTGAGGCTCTCCGACCAATGGTAGCGCTCGGTAGCTCAGCAGAGCAAGCAGATGATAAAGTCGAAGAGGCCCTCACCTAGAAGCGTGCCAAATCTCGTTAACATACAGATGGCGTCAATCAAGACTCTCATCAATGTAAATTCATGGATGCGTGTACGCAGAAGAGCATAACCCACGCGGAATGTCACGACCCTCAAAACAACCATATCCTGCTGCAAAGCATACGGCAGCGATCTAAGGCAGCGCGCCATCGTTGCCCGAAGTAATAGTACCATTGTCTACAAATAAAGTCAGCACACGCGTTCACCGTCGTCGGTAACGTACAGAAGTAGTTCGGCAGCGAGCCATCAGTCGGCAGATTGCTTGCGTCGATAGCAGGATAGCCGGCATAGAAACAATCCCAAGATCGTTGGTCTGAAACGAGGAGCATACGTCAGCAACAATCTCGGCAGGGGTTTTGCACACGAGTACACTCACAATAATCGGTCATATCGAAGTCGTAATCCCGCTCCATGATACCGATTTGATCTGCTGCTTCTCCGTGAGTATCGTCAGTAGATGGAGCCGTAAAAACGACGCAGCGCGGTCCGAGTTCGGTGTCGATGTAGTAATGTCCACTGTAGACGGCGCAGAAAACGTCGTAGTCTTCCGTGTAGACTAGCAACTGATAGCCGGCTGTGGAAAGGGCTACAATGGTCACGTAGTCAGCGATGTTGATGGCGCGTTGATGGTCAGCGCTTACCAATATCGACAAGCTTCTTCTTCAACAAAGGAACAGCTCCCGTGAACATCGCAGAAATATCTGAGCCCTCGCCTTGGTACAGGAATTTACCGGAGCTGAAGAAGGCAGCGATTGGTGACATGCAGGTCCCAGGTTCGTAACAGTCACCTTGACCCGGCAAGGTGGTATAGTCACCCTCTCCTCCCGCCGCGAGCGCCAGCGTAGCTGCAAGACCAGTACGCGCGGCGTCGAAGACCTTCCCCAGTGCGTCCGCCATGGAGCCGACATCCGGAGATGCCGTCCCATCGTCTCCAGTTGCGGCATAGCCTGACAGCGTGGACAGGATTGAGAGACCCGTGCCTGCGGCTGTTCCGCTTGTCACGGCGCCGGCAGCGGTACCGGCGAACTGCTACACTGTCAGTACTTGTTGCAAAGATCTTGGGATCCTATCACATACACTTAGCGCCGAAGTGAGCCAGTCCGGGATGCTTTGCGTAGCCGGGATGTCGACCTCAAACTGATCGGAGATCACGTCGATCTTCAGCGTGTTGGAGATGACGGTGTCCTGTAAGTTCTCGGCGGCTTTCTTGAAGCCATCTTGCAACTATGAGGGTTGTGTTTAGCAGGGATTCGAGCGTTGGGGCAGACAGGGACCACTCACGTTCTTCATGGCTTGTAGTATATAGTAGTACTGTGGCATGCCTTTCAGGACAAATGTTTCACAGGTAGGTAGACGATCCACACATTCCTCGTACATCGATCCGCAATGGAATTGCCCTATATCGGCTGCGTTGTCCACGGACCTGCTGACTAAGATGGTTACCCAGTCCTCGTTGGCTGGGCTGAGGCCTGCAAGCGAAAAGTCCATCAGTGCGGAGATGCCCCAGTCGTTCCAGAGAGTTTCCACAGCTGCTGCGTCCTCAAACTCAACGTTGCACCATGCAACATCGTCGAGAGCTGGAGCGTCCCGCTTGAAGAGAGAACTGGGAAGGCTGCGTGTAGGTGTAGCTAGCGTTATGCTTGCTAGGCTTAGGAATGGTAGGTATAGAGTGGTGGGCAGCATGATGCTGGTCGGTCGTGCTAGGCGGGTGTTGCTGTTAAGGTTGAGAAAGTAAAACTGAATGTTGTCTGAGTTCTCCTCGAGGGTAAGGGATCGCACTCTTATACCGGTCCGCGGCCAGACATGGCGCTCTGCCGCCCTGCTGATTTCGGAGACGAGGTATCGCGTCTGCTGGCATGATAGACGAAGCGATCTGCAATGGTATACTGGAGATTGCAGTACGACAAGACTTAATCCTACGGATGTTATTGTTAGCAACGACTCAGTCTGAGAGTTCGTCAAGCGGAGTCCTGCCAAGTGACAATCTTATGTAATTTTACCTCACAGCCGTCTTTCTCCTGGCGCCTGATGGCGATCTCCGCCTTACCAACCAGTTTACTCACGCAAGAAGCCTCTTGCCGGAAATCAAGCGGTTGATGGTGAAGCTGCTTGCGCTAGTGGTCGACCGCGAGGGCAGGGCTAAGAGGATATGAGATTGGAGCGTTGAAAGTCGAAACCCTACGCTTGACTGTGGGCCCGTCGACGGTCGCCTTTCGATGCCGTAGTCTCGGTGGACGAACGTCTAGTCGTACGGCACAGAGCTGCGGAGTCTGCTTGGGTGTAAGCGTGGACATCGGCATGTTGCTGCCATTGGGACGTGGCGAGCCAGCTGAAGTATCATTGTACCCGAAGGTATGTTCATGTCCATAGCTCACGGTTTCTCGGTGTATCACGATCACAAGACCTGACCTGGCGCCCGGTCAAGGGCGAAGTGGTCGATCTTCCGCGTTGTATCCAGAGAGAGTTTGGACGTCTCTTGGAACTGTCCTGGCTCCGGTTTGTCGAGGTTCTATGGTGTCTCAGGAGGTAGCAAGTAGCAGTCCAGGTCCATATGATTCGGGTCCGAATCTGGCATATCTTTCGTCCGTTTCTTGGCTATCGACGACTACCTTTTGCACCTCTTCCACAAGACTGTGCGCTGCATAACGGCCATCGAGCCAGCGTTTCAGCAGTCACCAAGAAGGCAAAGCCTCTAAGAGTGGGAGATGATGCTGCCAGTGGAGAGTGGATGCCTTTGCCTCGAAGCCCAGAATAGGAGTCTCGCAGTTCGTCCACGTCCGGTAGTCTGATGGGCGAGTCATCCTGTCCTTGTGGTTCTCACCGAGCTCTAGACGGCAGGTGAGAGTGCCAGGCCCTTTGCGTGATGCAAGGCATGTATGTTGCCGCATTGAGAGAGGAAGCACGTGAGAAGTGAATGTCAGCCTCGGCTCCCCGTTCCCCAGCCACTAAACTGAAACAGGCCAAATGCGACCGCCAGCAGCGACAACACACTCGAGAGACTCTGTTGATTCCAATACCTCTGTCCGTATCATGACCTAAAAGCAACGCCATGTCAGCGTCCTCCTTCTCATCAGGCGGTTCGAGTCCTCGCCCCACGAAGCCGCTCGACCCGATCAGTCGTACAGCGCTACGATACTCCATCTCCCCTCGAGAGTACCAACTGCTCCACGAATACCTCATCTCACGCGCTCCCAAACCAGTGCAGAAGCGCACACCGAAGCCCAAGCGATTCGAGAAGCTCACATCGACCCCAGAGAGCAAGAACAGCGATGACCCGGACACAAATGTCGCGGCGCTACGGACAGCATTGCGAGTGTTTGTCAGTGTTTATGTCGGGTTCAAGGGCTACGAGACGGTAATGCGAAAGCTCGCCGAACGCAAAGGACGGCCAGCACCTCCAGGAACAGGTCCAAAATATGCGACTCTGCGATTGGCGCTCAGCTTCTCGAGCATACTGCTCTTCCACAAGCTGCTGCATCGCTTCTTCCGACGCCTGCGCAGCCATCTGCTCGAGGCTAGCGAGGATGTCGCACAATTCAGGAAGCGCAACCCCAAAATTACACAACTCCTCACCTCGCCGTACACACCCGCTGTCGGCGCTGCGCTCTCTGGGTTCGGGCTGGGCATCTCACCACGGTCCCAACTCCGCATCACCATCGCCATCTACCTCTTCACCCGCAGTTTAGAATTCGGGTTCAACTTCCTTGAGTCTGCCGGCCATCTGTGGAAGACCAAGGGTAAAGAGGGCAGACCGTGGTGGTTCGGCAGCTACCTTCTCATGCCCTTCGCGTGCGGTCAACTACTGCACTCATTCGTCTTCGACCGCGACTGCTTCCCGGCCGACTACGGCAAATTCATCATCCAGCGATCTCCGGAGTACTTCCAGCTTCGACCAAAGGACTATCCATCGTCCAAAAGCTGGCCAGGAACTTTCGACATTGTGGACGGACTAGCTGCGCTCAGCAAGCTCAACTGGCCACCATTCATCTCCCCCATCCTCTTCCCAACTACCAAGGATGCTCTCCCACGAGAATTGGCGAACCTCACACCGGTGACCGGTCCAGCACACCCAGGCATCAAGCACACCTCATGCGCAGTCCTGCACCCACACGACCCTAGCTGCACGCGCACCTTCATCCGCTACTTTGCTCGTGCCTTCCCAGGCGTCATCCGCTTCTTCGCGCTCATCTACGGCGCCTTCGGCCTTCTGGCTTACAAAAGCCTGCTCAAAGCTCCAATCCCATTCCTGAACAAACTCAGCTCCCGAATCCTGCGCATGGCGTTTTTCATCACCGCAGCTATAGGGACATCATGGGGCTCAATCTGCGCCTTCAACAATATCCTTCCTCACAACGTTCTCCCGACTCAGCGCTGGTTCTTGGGGGGGTTTGCGGGTGGACTGTGGGCTTATGTGGCTAGACAAGGGGAGAGAGGGAACTTCTTGTACTCTACACGATTGAGTATTGACAGTTTGTGGAAGGTCGGGAGGAAGAGGGGTTGGTGGCGAGGTGTAAGGAACGGGGATGTGCTGTTGTTTGTGGCGAGTCTGGCGATGATGGATTTGGTCTATGAGATCAAGCCTGATGCGGTGCAGGGCGCTGTGCTGCGCAAAGGGATGAGTGTTTTGAGAGGAGAGGGGTGGATGGATCGTGCGGCGCCTGCTAGTGAAGATGGGAAGGAGGAGCTGGAGAAGAATGAGGAGCAGGAGGAGGCACTCGGGGAGAAGATTGAAGGGGGCGATAAAATGAAGGAGGTCGAGAAGATCACACAGCGTGAAAAGGAGAAGGAGCTGTGAGCAGCTGTTTGATGTTTCCTGAACACGGGAATGGCGTTGGATGATATCACGTCTGCAGCGTGTCGTGCACGTGGCGCACCAGGTTTGTGTATGCTATATAGTATTGTTGATACCCGACTATGTTTCTTCTCTTCGCCATGCTTTGCTTTCGTATAGTTATGTATGCCGAGTGAATACGATTCTCACGCCAAGCCGTCAAACTGCCCACGTGCTCCCCTCGGAAGGTCACCAACGGCTCGACTTCATCAGACTTTTTCCCGCCGCGCCGCGCCTCCTCCGCATGCATGCTACGCTATGAAGAGGGTTCGCTTCACTACGAGGCTGTGCGCACGGGCCCGGGACCAGGATTGTTCGGTCGACATTCACTTCAGTGATTTTCAAAGATGCCGTGATTGTAGTTGCGAATGCGCCGTGGGCACGGCATTGAGTTGAGATACGTGATCGAACTTCGAGTACTGGAAGCGCAATGTCGCAGAGCCTCGATACGAGTCGGATTAAAGAATGGCGGTCTATTGTTACATTGATTGTGTTTGTGGCTACGAGTGAGTTGACTTCGAAGGTTGGAGTTGGATGGTGGTGTTGATTGATTGCAGATGTGATTGTGCTGTTTCCGTTCCATATCCCTATACCTGTTCCGGTGCTGGTATACGATGGATTCAAGTCGACATTGAGCGCGCTACGGATCAAGGACTTTGACGAGCCCGACAAACACACGAGTCCGGACAGCGATGACACGGTGGAGCAGAAGCGGGTTGTCTGGATGCGGGTTCCAATCAACTTCATCACCGCACCGCTTATCGCAGACCTCTTCCTCCTTGCCATCTTGACGATTGGGAGGAAGGAAGTCCACGATGGCACGGTCGGCGCGAACCATATCTACCCGGTAGATATCATGGTCTTCTTCATCACGCTGGCCTACATCGCAATCTCTATCGACGCCTCCGGTTTGATTCGATGGCTAGCCTACAGGGTCCTGCAGATCGGCGGCAAGAACGGACATCGACTCTTCTTCTACCTGTATACCTTCTTCTTCGCCCTCACGACCTTCATGGGCAACGATCCGATCATCCTCTCCGGCACTCCATTCCTGTCGTACATGACAAAAGTATCAATCAACATCCAAAGTCCAAGGGCGTGGATCTTCACACAATTCGCGGTCGCCAACATCGCATCCGCCATTCTCGTCTCCTCAAACCCAACGAACCTGGTGCTAGCCGGCGCTTTCGACATCAAATTCATCACCTACACAGCCAACATCATCGTCCCAGTCGTGGTAACCGCAATCGTCCTCTTCCCCTTCCTACTCTATGTCCTCTTCCGGGACGAATCGCTCATCCCGAGCTCGATCGAGATCCACGAACTACCCGAAGAGCTGAAGTCGCGGGAGCCTGCGAACCCCAATATTCCGTATGCGAAAGGCGCCGAGACTGCGGATGAAGGCAGCGAGCTCACGCGAGTTTCGACTTTGGAGGAGATAATGAACCCGTATCTGGATAAGGTGGGAGCTATCTTCGGGAGTGTGATTATGGCGGCGACTCTTATCACGATTTTGGCGCTGAATGCTGCGAATAATGGGGAGGCGTTTCCCGCGTATTGGGTTACGCTGCCTGCGGCATTTATTATGTTTTGCTTTGATTTGTCGAGTGGGTGGATTAGACGGAGTGTTACGATGGAGGTGGCGGAGAAGGGGCGCATGGAGGTGGAGGAGGCGAAGAAGCGGCAAGGAGTGAGGGTGGGCGGGATCGAGAAGCAGAGTGGCATGACTGGACTGGATGACAGCACATCCAAAGGCGAGACCGACGATGAGAAGCAGCCGATTGAGTCTCGAACGCTGGGAACAAGCAATTCCCATCCGAATGGTCCTTCAGTCCTGAGCGAACGAGCTCCGTTCGACTCTCGGAAGGACCCCCACGACTCAACCTCCAGCGGCGAGACAGACGGCATATCGAAACAAGTCGTTCCCAGAACCAGAAGACGCACACTCGCATCCGCCACGAACGACGCCTGGCAGTGGTCCCGCGCAACCTTCCCAACCACAACCACAGTCCTCTCCTTCCTCCCCCTCAACCTCGTCCCCTTCGCCCTCTGCATCTTCGTCCTCGTGCAAGCCCTGGTAACCAAAGGCTGGATCGCCGTCTTCGCCTACGGCTGGACCCACTGGATCAGCGCCACAGGCACCGTAGGCGCTATCGGCGGGATGGCCTTCCTCTCAGTAATCCTCTGCAACTTTAGCGGGACGAACATTGGTACGACCATCCTGCTTTGTCGGGTTATACAGGCGTGGGTGGAGATAAATGAGAGGAGGGGAGGGGAGATTAGTGAGAGGACTTTCTGGGCGACGGTGTATAGTATGGCGCTTGGGGTGAATTACGGAGCGTTTAGTACGGCGTTTAGTGCGAGTTTGGCGGGTATGCTTTGGGTGCAGATTTTGGGAAGGAAGGGGATTAGGGTTGGGGCGAGGGAGTTTGCGTGGGTGAACTTGCCGATTATTGTTTTTACGATGGTTGTGGGGTGTGCGGTTTTGGTGGGGGAGGTGTATGTTATGAGGTCTGAGAAGGCTTATACAGGGTGAGAGTGAGTCTGTGTGGAAGCTTGATTTCAAAGCTAGCTAGACAACACTTTACACTGCCCAGTCTATCGTCGATGTCGCCTCTGGTATGCTATTGTACAGGAGGCTCTGAGTCGAACGGCAGCGCAGCAGCAACTATTAGTACCGATAGTGGTATCTACGGCACCTGTTGCCGAGCGACAGGTACGATGCAAGGGCCAACAATGCGCAGCTTACCTCGACCGTGGCGTAAGCATGGAGCTTACAGCAATTGTGTATGTGGACGAGCAAGCGACGGTCTGGCTTTCGTTCGACTTCACTCATAGCGATATCGAGCAATAGCATCCGTCTCGTCTGTTTGACCTTTGGCAGATCGTGCCTGCATTCTTCGTTCGCGGCGCATTTCTAGGCAAACCGTCCGTAGAGATTTTGGTCATGTGTTAGGCTATCTTACTCCTTTCCGCTTGTGCCCACCACCAGCTGGAAAACCAGAAACAGCCCAATAACCCACCAGTACCTGTAAATCACATTAGTACCCCGACAACCACATAGCACACACAGAAGACAACAACTCACTTCTGGAAAAAGGTCTTCTCCTCAACCTTCTCATCTACCTTTCCATCCGCAGTCAACACAACCGGCTTATTCAAATGCGGCGTCGGTCCCGTCTGCATCTGCACCACCTCTACCCCCAACCCCTCCCCACCCTTTACCCCCTTACCGCTCCCTATTACATCCACCGCCTTAAACCCAATATGATACACCTCCCCACGCGCATCCACATGCAGCAGCACCTTCCTCTCCTTCCCAGCCCCAAAATTCGACGCAGCAGTCGCTACGCCCGCCCACGTGTTACCGCCATGGTAGAAGCCAACGCGAACGATCTCGTCGCCAACGGGGATGGTGAGGGGTGAGTAGTTGGAGACGGTTGCGTGGGTGGAGTTGTAGGAGAGTTTGGCGAGGGATTGGGGTTTGTGGGCTGAGAGGGGCCAGGCGTAAACGTCGACGGTGGAGGCAGAGGCGAACGTGGTTAGGAAGGTTACCACGAGGGCGACGGCGATATTCCGCATGGTTGATCGTTATGTCGTTGTTGTATAAGTGGAGTGGTTTAAGGACGAGTGAATGTGAGGTTCTTGATATGGCTGGTCCGAGCTCAATGTCACTTCGTTTTGGCGGCAGCTTCTCCTCGACCTCCTCAGCCCAACAATTGGTAACTTCAACTACTATACCCAAAGGCAGACGTGTGTGCGAATGATCAGTTTCGGGACAGCGATCTTTGAGTTCAGGATCGGTACGCGATGGAACATCCCCCACGCTCTGGTCCCCACTGTTCGATGTTGAGAGGTCGGATGAGGTAGGATGAAGTCACGCCAGGGTCCCAAGAGCTCTACAAAATTCTGGCAGAGCTGTGGTGTTGTCCATACTATCGTGGGTTGTGTTTCCCTTGTTGATATCAGTCTTGTTCAACTCCTACTTCACGTTGATTCAATCAAGTCTCACAACCGCTTGATCAAGTCTTTCCAGTCAGCTATCGGTTGAACAACGTCCAGGTCGATCAATCCCTCCAATCTCTCCACCAAAAACGACTGTACGACCACCATGGCCGCCCACAACACCTCCATGCCCTACCGTGACCCTCCCTCCCGCCAACAATCCCGCCAAATGTCCATCGACCCTCACAATGACCTCCGCCCCGAACTGAACCACTATATCGGCATCGACGTCGGCACCGGCAGCGCACGAGCATGCATCATGAACGACAAAGGCGACATCGTCGGCCTCGCAAGCGAGAACATCGGGCTCTGGCAGCCAGAGACAGGGTACTACGAGCAGTCCACCACCAATATCTGGAAATGCATCTGCTCGTCAATCCAACGGGCGCTGTCACAGCATAATGTCGACCCCGGCACGATTCGGGGACTGGGCTTCGATGCTACGTGTTCCCTGGCGGTGTTCAGTCATGATACTGATGAGCCGGTCGCTGTAACGGGGCCGAAGTTTGATAATCAGGATGGGAATGATAGGAATGTTATTCTGTGGCTTGATCATAGGCCCGTGGAGGAGACGAAGAAGATTAATGCTACGAACCATAATTTGTTAAGATATGTGGGCGGGCAGATGAGCATTGAGATGGAAATTCCGAAGGTGTTGTGGTTGAAGAACAATATGCCGAAAGAATTGTTTGATCGCTGCAAGTTCTACGATCTTGGGGATGCGCTCACACACATGGCGACTGGGAGTGAGACGAGATCGTTCTGCTCCGTGGTGTGCAAGCAGGGGTATGTGCCGGTGGGTGTGGACGGCAGTGTGAAGGGGTGGCAGGAGGACTTCTTGTCCGAGATTGGCCTGCCAGATTTGTGTGAAGACAACTTCAAGCGCATGGGTGGTGTCAACGGGGTGGTACTACCTTCCCAGCGTGCTTACGCATCTAGAATATCGATAGCTAACCCATCCCGCAGAACGGCCGCTACCTAACCGCCGGCGAACTCATCGGCACCCTCTCCGAGAAAGCCGCCTCAGATATGGGCCTCCCAGCCGGCATCGCCGTCGGCAGCGGCGTCATCGATGCCTACGCCGGCTGGATCGGCACCGTCGGCGCCAAAGTCCAGCTCAGCGAAGACCACCTCGACGCTTCCCAGCCCAAAAACGACGTCAGCCAGGCCTTCACCCGCCTCGCCGCTGTCGCGGGAACCAGCACCTGCCACCTCGCCATGTCGGAGAAACCCGTCTTCGTCAACGGCGTCTGGGGTCCGTACCGCGACGTCCTGATCCCGGACTACTGGCTCGCGGAAGGCGGGCAGAGCGCGACTGGCGAGCTGCTCAAGCATGTTATTGAGACGCATCCGGCGTGGCAGGAGGCGATGTCTGTGGCTGAGACGTTCAACGCGAATATCTACGACTACCTGAACGAGCATTTGCGGGAGATGAAAGAGCGCCTTAACGCCCCGACTATCAGTTGGCTGGGCAGACACTTCTTCTTCTACGGCGACCTGTTCGGCAACCGCTCCCCCATCGCGGACCCAGATATGCGGGGCTCAGTCATTGGGCTGTCGTCGGATAAATCCATCGACGGGTTGGCGCTGTACTACTACGCTACTATGGAGTTCATCGCCCTCCAAACGCACCAAATCGTCTCGACGATGAATGAGTCCGGGCACATCATCTCCTCGATCTTCATGTCCGGCTCGCAATGCCAGAACTCTGTGCTCATGGAGCTCATGGCTACGGCGTGCGATATGCCCGTCTTGATTCCAAAGTACGTGCACGCTGCTGTCGTCCACGGAGCGGCTATGTTGGGAGCGAAAGCGGCGAGTACGGATAAGGATGGGAAGAGCGAGCCGCTGTGGGATATTATGGATCGGATGAGTAAGCCGGGGAAGGCGGTGTATCCGGGCAAGGACGAGGGGGAGAAGAAGTTGCTGAAGGCGAAGTATAAGGTTTTCTTGGAGCAGTGTGAGAGGCAGAGGGTTTTTAGGAAGGAGGTTGATGAGGCGGTTGAGGGGTGGGAGAAGAAGAAGTAGAGGTGTGGCAATGTAATGAAGATGGTCTGAGCATAGATATAGATTTCGATAGATGTGGTACGGCGATAGTTCCCCCGCAGCCCACTCCCAGCCACTCGACATCCGACTCCATCTCTGTACTACGAGGACCCTGGCCATATCGCCGTCACTCCTCATTCAACGGTGAGAGGGCTGTCTGATGTTGATTTTGCCGACGTGGTGCTTCCAGATCTTGCAGAGAGTGCCCATGGTGGCTCCTCTGCAACGCCTCGACGGTATGTGATCCGCTATGGTAGTAGGAGCCCACGACGATCCTCTCACGGTGCATCTGTTGTGCGATACCATGAGGTGAGATCAAGGTAAGTGATCCCTCACTTTCGCCCCTGACGCGACTTGAGCGCGCTTTTCCATTCAACTTCGCTTCATTCACGCCACCATCTCGACCCAAGTCGGCCTATCTGGTAAAATGTGGCGGCTCCGCTTAAGAGGATAAGGCAGGCAGGATTGATCCTGTCGACGTATTCCGCCGGGATTCGGTAGGTTGCGGCGACGGCCTCGAAGCTTGTCTTGCTTGCTGTAAGAGCAGGGCTCGGGAGTCTTTTAGAGCCGCTGCGGCGCCATTGAGGGCCGGCCGCCTTCTCGTACCTGATATTAGGGTGGCCGGCGTTATCGTATACTGGTATGCCACGGTCTCTAGGTCAGATAATCCAGATCATGAGCGAAGACTGCGAAGCTGAGCACGGGCGAAAGGTGTATGACGAGAGTATCTGCATACGGCTTCTCGACACTACGCAGGGCAATGGAGCAGGTTCAATGGCTTGACTACCCCCGTCAGTGCTTGCCGTCTCAGTATATTTGCACCAACCGCCAACTGCCGGTCTTCCCAGTGCTTGACGAGGTCGAATGCCGTCGATGCAATCTCTTGGTGGCACGCGCTGAGTGCGCAGACCATTTGCTCAACAACGAGGGTGATAACAATCCTCCCTTCGACTACGGCAAGTTTGAGCGCCGCTCGCGCGCGTGAAAAGCAGTGCGGTTCAGGCACCTTAGGTATACTCTCTCGCCTTTCAGAAGGCCGTTAGAGCTGAGATAGTGCCGCACGTTCTATCGTGACAGCTGTTGCTTTGGCCGAGAACGATGCGAGCCGACCTGGCGCGGCTACGGCCTTTCATCACTTCTATGGCAGAACACGAGCTGTGATATGCTCATTCGAAGATATTGGCGTCGCCGGGATCAGCTCGGGTGTGAGAATGCTTGAAAGTGGGTGTGAGTACATAGATCTTAGGTGTGGGTATCGACTGCTAATCGCAACAATGGTTCCGCCCATTGGCTACTTCTAGCCGTCCGACACATCGAGAGGACCTCAATGGAACTCGTTCAAGTCCTTGTTTGTATCATTCTCTAAAAACACATTTGTGCTGTTGTCTAATTTGGTCGGTTAGCACAGCATTGCATCTCGATTTGGGATGGAGTTGACTCACCCATCTTCTTATCGATGTTCTCGCACAGCAAGACCAGGATCAGCCCAACGAAGCCGAACGATAGCGAAGCCAACGCCGTCATCTTCAGGCCATGGGCGTACGACCATTTGAATGCTTCTGCTGCCGCACCAACGATCTCGTTAGTGATACCAGGAACTTTTGCGATCGCTTCGCTTCCAAGCGGGATCGCCGCCAACAGTGCACTCGCTGTCGTCTGGTCAGCACCAGCCTGGATCGCCGCAGCGGGCACAGTGATAGCAGCCCTCGAGGCCTGCGTATTCGCCAAAATCGAGACATAGATGGCCTGAGCGAGTGAGCCACCGGCATATCTCGCAACGCCGGCCAGACCACCTGATACACCGAGGTCGTGCTGGTGCACACCAAGCTGTGTGAAGGCAATGGAGAGGTACTGAGCCCATCCGAAGCACGTTTGCATGAGGAAAGCGAAGGCGATCATCATGCCCTTGTTGTACGGCGTGACCAAAGCCATCAAGCCACCGAACAGCACCATACCGGACCAGGAGATCGCCAGTGTGATCTTATAATGACGAAAAACATCTCCGAGACCGATCAACAAGCAAGCACCGAACACGAGACCAATGTTTCCGGGCAGAGAGAGCGCCAATTGCTCGCCGCGGGTTGTTTTTGGAGTGATGTAGAAGACATTGACCATTGTTGGGTAGATGACGTTGATGCCGTAGTAGAACATCGTTACGATGAATCTAAAGCGATGGGTAGAAGGGTAAGCAAGTGTCTCAGGGATTGAGGTGGAGGGTGGAAGGTCTCAGAGCGCCGCATGGTGTGTGATGCTGTCTCGGAGAACCCATCCACCTATCAATTCGACTTACGCAATGATGAAGGGTACGGTAAACTCGCGGCCTTTGTGGGATCGGAAGATTCGTGGTGGGCAAAGAGGATACTCTGTCTTGGAGAACGTTTCCCAAAGGCCGAAGAGGATCAGAAGGACCACGCCAACGACCAAAGGTGCGATCACCAAGGTATCCGAGGCAGACATGTATGTGGTATTGATGATGCCGACCAGTGCCAAACAGACACCTGGAATGACAAGGAGAGTACCGATATAGTCGAGACCTCGTATGGCTTGTTTCCATGGCACGCCCTTGGGATGCTTCGGTGGGAAATAGAGAAGAGCCAGAGCGACGAGCGAGATTACTTGTGCGACAAAGCCGCCGTAGAAGATGTAGATCCAGGAGTTTCCATCGTCGATGGCGTAGCGGCCGACAACTGGACCGACGATGACGATGAGGAAGATGAAGCCATCAGAGAGACAGATACCGATGTGACGGTATCGATTGGGCATGAGCTCTGGGATGGAGCACATGGCCTACAGACAGAATGGCAAAAGGGTTAGCGAATGTCTTAGATTAGGTAGGGTTTTGCCCACCATCTGGCAAAAACCACCTCCGAAGCCAGCAATAGCGAGGCCTGCTGTGAGCTGCTCTGGCGATTTCGCCGTAGCGGAGACCAACATGCCAAGGGCGGCCAGGACTTCGCCGAAGAGTCTGTTAATCATCAGCTATACCCCCTTGCCATATGCGCGCTGTGGCCATCGCTTACAAGAACAGTCGGCGTCCGAAGAGGTCAGAGTTGGCGCCAGCAATCAAGAAGCCAAGGGCACTGCCAGTCGTGTATGCTGGAATGAACCAGTAGGAGCTGACACCAGTCACGTCGCCAAGGAGAACAACGAGTTTCCCTTGCATTGCTGCTGTCGTCGGGACAGGCCTTGGAATCATCAGCCGTGGGTATCTCCACATCGAACGCTTTCTCAACTTACCAGAACGATAGGCCGAAGCATGAAGATAGGATGAAGATGACAAGCCAAGTCTTCCAGGTCATAGGAGCCTCCGCCCCAGCACCGATGTTGTTATGATCCTCAGCGTGGGCGACGTCGCCCTTCTCCCTCACCTCGATGGACGACTTCTCAGCGGACGCATCGTGCGTGGTGGCCGTGCCGATAGCCATGGTCGCTCGTCGTTCGTATTGGAATTCGGAGACGTCAATCGATCATCCAGCCTTCGTGGTGCAGGAAAGATAGCCAGAGGTACTCACAAAGGGAAGGTGGAAGGAATCCCTGTACTTGTGATCCAGGAGCAGTCGACAAGGAGACTTTCGGCACCCGCTTCTCGAGTTGCGGAGCCCCAGACTACATCGAGTCTGCGGAGATATATAGGCTCGTTAGTGCACTCTGGAAATGCTCTTGCTGGTAATTGAACGGCAATAGAGTTACTTAGTGCAGTTTGCCTCAAAGCTTGATGTGGCGGCAAACGATATCCGACGAGCAACGACTCGGCTGCAACGACAATCAGGTGGCATGCTCTGCTCCTTTGTGAGCATCTGCTTGATCATTGCTCCCATCTCTTTGGATAATACAGCTAGCAAGTCTGATGACTGGACACATCGGAAAGCTATCAGGATCTTGTCTTTACATTTTCGGCAGTCACCCCATTCGTTCCACCCATCTCCGGCAGAGCTTCTCCATAAACCAAGTTCTCGTACCCGACAGCGACCTTTATTGGCATGGCCTATTTGAACACGGAAGTACGATAGTATCAGCCCCTGTCTCGACTTATTCAGCAGTTCTAGCTCACGCAACTTACCATGAAGAACCTGCAGTCTGGTGCAAGAGCTTTCGCATAGTCGTCGCTCTATTCAATGCTGTTAGTCAGTAAAACAACACGTTGGTGGTTCGACGTACCTTGTAGAATCGTTCCCAGTCCTCCCAACTCTTCACCCATATCTCTGAGCAACCATCAAAGTCGAAGTGCTCAAGACCGAGGCTTTGTGCCCTCTCTTTCATCTCCGGTGTTTGATGGAACTGTCTGTTTATGAACGTCAACGAGTCAGCAATCAGCTTTCAACCTCATTTCGTGTTCGATGTCCAATACACATAACGCTGAACCTTGCAGACTCCGAAATCCTTGGTAGCAATCGTCAGGTCCGCATGGACTGTTTCCCAATGACGATGGAATTGTTCGTAGGAGACTTCTGGGAGTTTACTGAACCAGAACGAGAGCTTTATGCATGGTTGGTAATTGGGCTTTGCATCGTAAGAAAGCTGATCATTCTTGAAGTCGTGATCGATCTTTTGATGCACCATCTTGTCAGTTGCTGTGGAAGTATCGATGTGACGAGGACTTGACCCGAAGCCACAAGTTAGAAGGTCACTTCATCGCCCAGACCACCCGGTTAAGGTACACGAGGTTCTGAGGGGTAGGATCAACGCACGGAAATGCAGATGCTTCTCCGAGTTGAGGAAAGGAAATGGGGCAGGTCGTTTGTATCATCGGGTCCCTGTCCCCAATTTGATGTTACCGAGAGTACTGTACCTGTTTCGGTCTTCTTCATTGTTCGCGGGTGCGTACAGCAGATACGGGCAAGCACTACATCGTCAACTTCATCGCAGCTTTGGAAGTGCTGCGAGTTTAAGACTCGTTGCAAATCTATCGTACCTAGAATGACACCAGCATACGTTTCGTGGCAGTCCCAGCCCTCATCTCGTTGACCATATCGTTGAGGTCGTCGAGCTTTCTGTGCTGCACTTCAGGCACGATGTTGTGCTTCGCAAGGAACTCCACCGCCTTCGGCATTCGTTGCGGAATGCTTGTACTCTCGCTCTTGACCTTGTATTTGTTCAGAGCTAAATCCATCGTCGAGATCGGTACTGGCTCGTGTGGGAGCCCGATCACCATCATCACACCACCTAGGCGGAGGATCGCAGGAACGCCAGCGTACGCCTATGATTTGATGAGCAACAGGCCAGTAGATTCAAGACATCAAGAGAAGTGCACGTACCGCTTGAGCATTGCTGAAGACGCAAGCTGCCTTTGCACCCCCGTTCGTCAACTTTTTCAACTCGCTGACGTAGTCCTTGTTCGTTTTCGAGTTAAACACCGCATCAGCACCCTGCTTTTTGCACACCTCGAGTGTTTCGTCGTTGATGTCGATCGCCACAACTTTGCAGCCTCTAGCCTTCCCTATCTGCGTTGCGATCTGGCCTATCGATATTGTCAGGAGACTGGTGGGACAGGAGGCGGTCTCACATACCCAGTCCTCCAGCACCAACTACTGCGAGCCAATCGCCCTCTTTCAGTTCCGAGCTATCAACAGCATGGAATGCAGTTACACCAGCGCAAAAGATAGGGGCCGCCGTTTTTACGTCTATTGCGTCTGGGAGGTGGATGCAGTTCGGGTAGTCAACTACTGCATACTCCGCGAAAAAGCCATCTGTAGTGAAGCCCTGGAGTAGTTGTTTGCCTGTCTCGCAGTGGAGGTTATGATGCTGGCAGCTAGTGCTGTTAGTAGGCATACGTTGCACAACGCTGACTATACTCACCCTTCGCATTCGAAACAACACCCAATGATATACAAAAAGCCGACCTTGTCACCCTTCTTGTATCCCTTATCTTGTACCGAGGAATGGACCTTCTCGATGTAGCCGGCGCCTTCGTGGCCAAGTACTGCTGTTTGGCCGGCGTCTATTGCCATGATGTCGGAATGGCAGAGACTTGCGCATGCAAGCTTGACTAGAAACTGATTCTCCTGGGGCTCGGGAATGGGTACATCTTTGATGATGATTTTCTTTTGTTGCTGTACACCGTCGTATAAGTAAGACGCCTTACACGGACCGATGATCAACGAACCGGATCATATGCACCTGCACGCATTGTTCCAGACATCTTGCTATGTGTAAAGGACGAAGTGTTGAATGTTATTCGAACAATAGAAATTGATCGAAGAAACAACGATGCTAGGAATCAACGGATTGTGGTATACATCACTACTGAATCATTTGCTTGAAATTGGACGCGGTACCTGACAGCTACGCGGCGAGCCAGAACCGCTCCGAGCTCTCTGAGAAACGGAAAAGCCCAACCGTCGTCAGCCAAGTCGTAGGTGGGGTTGTTGAAGCGTCGCTCTCTCCTTTCGGTAGCACGTCTAGCCTTCACATGCGCGGTTGACAGGCTGCGGGTTCACAACAGTATGGACAACAAGATGGAGGCGTAGAAGAAAAGGCTGGAAGAGTGCGGTCAACATTGATGACCAGCACGCGCTTTCCGTGTCGGCGCCATGCCGTAAGTAGCTAGACTCAAATCTTACTTCGACATCAGGTGAGAGGACTCCCTGATATTCTCAACTACTCCATGCTCCTCTATGTACATATGCATTGGCAAATTGTTGTGCCGTTGTCTGTGAGAGAGAATAGCTGCTTCGTTTCAACATCATCATACCAACAACACTTAAGTTGCGCTCGCCACTCAGAGCCACAAGGCATGCATAACTATCTTGCGTCTTGCCGCAATGTGGTGAAGACTGGCATCAATATGAGAAAGGAGGCAAGCAAGCCTTGAATACGTCGTTGACCGATGGAGCAGAATTTCCGCAAACCAAAGGTCGGAAGAATGTGAAAGCAGTAGATCATGTCCAGCCCCACGCCGCTTTGAGATTGTCCTGAGCACGGCCAGTGGGATGTGCATGGTGCTTGTCACAGACGTCCAACAGGTGTAGCAAAGCATTCTGCTCGGTTGGCTCGGTGAACTTGTCTCCTGCTATCGTTATTGCCATGGCGGCGTACCTGGTAAGTTCGTCAGCCTGCAGAGCCAGTACCAGATTCTGGCACAACTTACGTGTAGTTTGGTGCTATATCTGAATTTGACTGACAAATGCCCGCCAGTACCTTAACGTGCTCCCTAATCTCCTCGTCCATCTTGCGCAATGCGGCCGCCCTCCCCGGCCCGATCCGTGGCACCTTTGGGTTGTGAGCGCTCAATAGTAACTGCGCAATATGATAATGTTGCAAGCCAACCATGATCTCTTCGCGCAAGTACCAGAAGACGGGAAACGTGCTATTCGCATCGGCAGCCTTGTAGTATATGGGCGTGAACGTGGACGGCTTCCGACTATCCCACTCTGTGATGGAGTCCACCAGCTCACGGTATGTTCGAGTCGGTAGGTCATTGTCGCTGAAGCAGTAACGTATGACATCAGCACACAGCATTACCATTCTGCAGGTCCAAACATGGTCGGCGGCGGTATCGAAGGATCGATCGACGTCCCCGCGTTCTGTCGCAGGCAGGATAGAACGCTGATTGACGAATGCAACAAATATCTCCTGTCGAAGGCCGACCCAGAAGGCTGCTTCTCGCAACCCACCTGCTAGCGTAGCGCGGACTTGTGCCTCCATGAAGATTTGCGCTCCTAACAAATGCGATTGTCCACTTTGGCCCGACAACGGGACTTCGATCTCTTCAAGGTTTCGCAGTATTATCATGCTAGCCAGAAGATTCTCATCAAGGACCGCTGTCGAATCATCCAGCATGGGAATAAGGTGTTTGAGGCACTCGGTATGGTACCGGTCTCCAACCAGCGGGTCGTAATCTCCTACTCGGCTCAGGTGCCTGGCTGACAGAGCGAATATTGCATTGAGCAGCGTGGGACATGTTCCCGCCCGCTGTGGAACAGCGACTCGGAAATGCCGGTCTGGATCTGTCAGGTCAAGACTCCGGGCAAGGTGTTCGACATAATATCGTAGTAGCTCCGCCTCTTCAACCGTACCGAGTGGCCACACTGCGGTTTTGAGGTACAATCTTCCTGGAGTATCCGGACTCGTTACATAGTCTGCATCGGTATGTTGGGACGTTCCCGGCCTCCAACTCCGTTCAGTCCCGGGGCTGAACTGGTCTTGGCTGTGGAAGGGTAGTTCTGACGTTAAGCCAGGGCCCAACCACTCGGGCTCTCCCAGTGCTGCAGATGTCCGAGACTCTACCCTTGTGAGAGCCATATCAGGGCTTGACTGTGCATGCTCGAAAATTGGAGAGCTCGTCATGCTAAACCCATATCATCGTTGCCAGGAGGCCGGACTCACTAGGACTGATGAGGCGGCGTTGTCCGTTACAGACACAACCATCCGACGCTTCGATGGCGAGGCGAATGCATTGACAGTGGTATCTGCTCGACTGAGCACGTTATTGCTGGTCGCAGCAGATACTCCGTCGTAAGCTTCATCAGTAGCAAAGGTCTCCGCTGGCGACTCGGTGTCCTTCGTCCATGGCGTGACCGTTTGGGTGTAGTCTGGAGGAAGTTCGTGGTTGTAAAGGCTCATAAGCTCTCTCGTCTCGTCTAGAAACCGAAGCTCGCCACTCGTGCCGACCCAGCGTTGTGCTTGACGAAAAGTTGTATTCTGCATTATTGGAAGTGCCATCGTCGCTTGTGCTGTTGACGGATTAAGAACTGGCATGGTGCATACTAGTGCTATCGCAGCCATACCATGCCGAGATGTGCTTATACCTGACATCGACATCGCGGATACACGCGACATCCGTAGTCTTGCATCTCGTGCATCGAGGTCTTGCAAAGTCGCCTACTCAAGTAAGTCAATGTCTCGCTGCAGACGAAAGGGAATAGGGATGAGGACGAACACCTCAAATGCTGTGTCCTACACGCTTGACTACCCAGGGATCACTACTGTCAGCCAATCTATTTCTTCTGATCCGGGCTCGTCGTGAAGTTGAGATGGTGTTGAGCCTGGCGATTTCCCTCTTCCAACAGGATAGGAAGGTGGAACCGGGATCCACTTGCCCCCGGAGGACGACAGGGGATCCATACCCGAACACTCACACCACCACAACCCCAGACTTCTCCGCATTCTTGCTTGTGTCCATGCGGGATGGCAAGATCTGCGCTGAACTCTGTCCTGCAGTTCCCGAGTCCTGGATGTGCTGCTATACTTCGCGTGGTACGAAGTACTTTGAGGGTTGGACGCTGCATGGCATCAGCATGGCAAAGTCTCTGGACCGGTCCATGGGTTCAGACACGGCAATACAAATAGAGGCTTCATCCACGTCCAACTCATCTCCATCGTTCAGCAACTTCCTACTTGACAACAAAGGCTCTACACCAACATCCCTTGGCTGTGATTGACTTCGCAATGCTCTCCACCTCCGCCATACGCCACTCGAGACCTCACTCTGCGACAAATCACCATGGGTAACGCCGATGAGAAGACCACGTTCGATGAAAAGCCACTGCGCAACTCCAGCGAAGATGCACAACGACTTGAAGACGCTGGCCGTCGTATGAGTACAGCAGACGAGCTCACCGCGCTCAGCGGGATTGAGGACACTGCAGCCTCCAAGGCAGCCTGGCTCATCACCATCACCATCTCCCTCGGCAACTTCTTGTTTGGTATCTTGCCTCCGACTGTGACGATAAGACTCCAATTGACAAGTGCTTAGGTTACGACACCGGATAAATCTCGTCAGTCCTGGTGACTCTGGGCGCCTCACTCGGGCACGAATTGAGCTCTTCTGAGCAAGAAATGGTCACCTCCCTGACCAGTGGCGGTGCTCTCGTTGGCGCGATATTCGCTGGCCTGATCGCAGACAAGTTTGGTCGACGCTGGCCCATCTGGTGTGCATGCGCCGTGTTCGTGATTAGAACCGTTCTACAGACAGCCGCTCACTCCGTCGCTCAATTCGCCGTCGGCCGCTTTATCGTTGGGCTTGGTGTCGGCAGTGCTGCTATGGTGAGTTTTTGATGGGTAAAAGGGTGACCATTGACATATGTCTGCGATCGCCCGATTATAAGACACTGCTAACCCTTTTACCCTTCGGTTCTTAGATCGTGCCTCTATAGTGAGTTCAGGGGATGCTTCTGTCACAATCATTCTTACTAACGACGATCTTTAGTATCGGAGAGATCGCACCAGCCAAATATCGGGGTCGTATGATTGCATTTAGCAATTGCAGTGTCACCTTCGGACAGGTAAGCAAAGGAACACAACTTATCTTTGAGACATAGACTGATTATACTCCTCTGTTCTGCAGTTTATTGCTTCAGCTATTGGAGCCGGCCTTGCGCAGGTCAAGGGCGAAGGCTGGCGCGGAACAGTGGGTATTGGTGCTGCTCCGGCGATCGCCCTCGCAGTCATGCTACTGTGGTGTCCGGAGTCACCTCGTGAGTACACTCTTGCCTTCGTAGGTCAAGGCTTACGAGACATCTGCTAACCGGTCCTTCTCATGTCAGGTCAACTCGTTGCCCATGGTCAGACCGATCGTGCAGAAGAGGTCTTCCTCAAGATCTACCCAACATCCACTCACGAGCAGCGACAAGCGAAGAAGACGGCTATCGAGATGTCCATCCACGAAGCAACATCCAGCATGGCTGGCGAGTCTCTATGGAGCACCTTCCGCCGCATCTTCACTACACCCGCCACCGCACGAGCTGTCGCCGTAGCCTGTATCACCATGGCTATCTCGCAGTTGGGCGGCTTCAACACGCTCATGTACTACTCGGCAAAGCTTTTCGCCATCGTCGGTTTCTCCAACGCCACTGCTGTCGCCATCACGGTCTCTGCAACCAACTTCATCTTCTCGATAGTCAATCTTGCCTTGGTTGACAAGTTCGGACGACGCATTCTGATGATCATTGGTCTGCTCGGCATGACGATTACGCTTTCGATCGCCGCTGTCTCGTTCCAGTTCATCCCGATCGACTTGAAGACCCTCGAGGTGCAGTCTGACACTGTGGGATGGCCTGGCACATTGGTACTCGTTTGCATCATCCTCTACGTCGGCTTCTACAGCTCGGGTGTTGCGACCATTGCCTGGATCGGTAAGCATACAACCTGACTACAATAAGTATCTGTACTAATCTCATCTTCAGGTACCGAGCTCATCCCCATGGAGGTCCGAGCCCTTGGCACCATGTTGAACACCGGTAAGTTTCAATACTCACAGACATGAATGCCTCGAAATCTGACAAAAGCGCTTAGTAACTTGTTGGTCAACGAACATCATAATGTAAGCGCAAAGGATTCGAACCCATCCCCGAGACACGCGGAAACTTCACCTTGAGACGCAGACTAACCACTCTCCAGCGCATCGACATTCTTGAGCATGATGAAGGGTCTCACACCGACAGGAGCCTTCGGTTTCTACACCGGAATCTACTTCGTGGGCTGGCTGTTCATCATCTTCTGCTACCCAGATGTCAAGGGAATGCCTCTGGAGGCAATCCGCGAGGTTTTCCGCCACGGCTTCGGTGTACGATACAGCAAGCAGTGGCGAAAGGAGAACAAGCATACGCCAAAGGTCGTGCAGCAGCACTTCGGGCACTAGTATGGGTTATGACTGAGAGACGAGGGCACGAGCAATGTACACAACTCCAACAGGATAGTCAGTATTTGTTCTCAATTACCACAGCACACTGTTACATACTGTCAAGATGATCCTCTCAGGAGTATTGATAAGCAAGAAGTGATTGACAGCGCAGTCCGAGGCAAGGATCGATGGGTAAATCGGTTCTCCGAGATACGATCCGAGTCCATGTTGCGCTCTGTGACTTTGCGGAATCTTCGAAAAGGCTGAGACGCTTGTTGGGACTATTACTCTTCTGCTCCGTGGGCGACTGAAGGTCGGAAACAATTCAATTTCTCGCGCTATAGATGCGATGCAACATGATGACTAGCCTTCTTGAAAGCTACGCTGCGGAACTGCTTCATACCACCCACAATCTTCTTCGTCCACTCGCTTCCGCCAGCCTTTTGCATATCTTCGATAGGCACGGAATCACCGTCGAGGAAGAACTACTTGGGTCAGCATCTATGTCATCTCCGGAATAAGACCAGGGAAAACCAACCAGAACAAGGAACCTGGGGGCATCAGGCGTTCGTAATGCCTCCAAAAGCTCGTATCGCTCCGTTCGCTGCCAGCCTCTGACCTTCGATCCGTCTTGGAGATGTTCTTCCCGGTACCAACGGTCGTAGTCCTCAACATCACCAGGGCTCATCTCCGTGCTCAAGCATATGCTCGGTTGATCTACGACCCATTAGTAACATAAGAGGAGTTCGGGAGGAAGCAGGGAGACAAGTACCTGTGCTGGCATCCTTGTTCTCGTAGATTTGCGTGAACTTATAGAAGCGTGTATCGAAGGAGGCGTTATCGAAGATCTTCTCATCCTGGGGAACGGCTTTTGAAGAACTCAGCCATTACTACACGGCTCTTTACTGTACTGCGTGAGCTTACCTTTGACCTTGTCGTATAACCTGTCCATATTCTCGGCGTAGTAAAGCGCTAGGTGGAATTGCTCTTCGTTCGGATCTATCGCTTCGTACCTACAGGCCTCCTTTACGGCTCCGGTCTTGAGGACATCTGGCACGTGGGTATCCTTGTACCAGTCTGAAAAGCTCTGTCTCGACAAGTTGACGGGCTTCGTTACTTTCGAGTTTGCCCATATCAAGCCTGGGTTCTGACCATAGCGGGCCTTCTCCATCTTGATGTATCGGGATTGATGGTGATAGCTTGCGGTACCAGTTACTTCTGCATGAGTATTGTCCTGGAGAATTTAAAATATTGATCGTCGTGGTTTCTCAAATGCGTTCGCAAGACCAATGCGCAGCATCCTCGTGGGCGAGCTTTAACCCTAACCCTAAAGGCGTTCTATCGGCTCCATCATACCTATCGAGTGCTGGAAGGAGCAAGTCCTCACAACATTGTTCCGCTTCACCTTCGCCACTCGCCCAAATCAGAAATTCTACTTCCGTCTGGTTCGGTGTTTCCTTCTATCAGCAATTACGAAACAATGTCAGTCGATGCACTAAGGCCCGAATGGCTTGCTGTAAGTGGTCTCCTGTCAATGGTTTTGACAACAATCTGACGAGCAAAACAGTTTGGAGAAGAACTTGGTTTCTTGCCATTGTTGCACGGCCCGACTTACGATGACCTTGTGGCCCAAGACACGAAGAATGGCATGGCAATGCTGGCAAAATATACCTTTCCTGGACCCGACGCTTCCGTCGAGAAGTCAGAGCACAACACGTCGTCCAGCATTCGATTGAAGTCTTACAAGCCGGATACCTTGAAGCCGGGGCAGCCACTGGTCTACTACATTCACGGAGGTGGTTTCGCTATGGGCTCTGTCGACCTGGACGACCGCTTCTGTGACCTACTCTCCAAGGCAACAGGGAGTATCTTCGTGAGCGTGGAGTACAGGCTATCTCCAGCTTTCAAGCATCCAATCCCGTTGGATGACTGTGTCGAAGGTGCAAAGTGGTGCGTCGAGAACGTGGAGAGTCTCGGTGCGAAGAAGGGCCCGATCGTCATTGCTGGCAAGAGTGCAGGAGGGTCGTTGGTGTTCGCAACAGCACTCAGGCTTATCGATGAGGGTCGTGGTAGCGATGTTCTTGGGCTCGTACCCTGCCAGCCTCTCACAATCCATCCTGATGCGGTGCCCGCAGAGTTCCAGGATAGATACACAAGCTACGATAAGAATGGTGAGCTAACGGGCGATTGAGAACTACGACCAGAGAGACGTTGGCTGACGTGAGCTGGTTGTAGCCGAGAATACCATCAACACTAAGAAAGGCATGCTGGCATTCTATGGTAAGGACTAGTCGTGATACAGCCCGCGATCGAAGACTGACAACAGATAGAGCTTCACGGCGCACCACTGGATGACCCATATATCTGGTGTCTCCTACACAAGAACCTCAAGGCCTTACCAAGAACGTACATGAACGCTTGCGGCGCAGACACATTGCGAGACGATGCAAGATTGATGAACGAGCTTCTAGACAAGAACGGGTGAGACAGCTTCTCCTACATACTGTTTGCAGTTCGCTGACTCTGCACCTATCTCAGCGTCCCTAACCAATACGAAGAATACGCCAAGTTACCGCATTACTTCTTCGCATTCCCATCGGCTCATCTGGACAAGCTACGAGATGAGTACTACGACAAGACGGCGAAGGGTATACAATGGGTCATGGAGGGCTGATCCACTCAACGCGGAGTCGAGTATATATCTACGAAGTGCCTATGGTATAATCTTAGCTTCTCTAAACCGCTCGAACGACGTCCACCAAGCAGCTTTGATGTCGATCTCCTCCGCCTTGCCATCGCCTGCGTTCCACGCCTTGTGCATTTTGCTGAGATCGAGCTGGCGATCGAAGGACAACAGCGTCATGATGAAGTAATGGAAGATTCCTAAGCTCCGATCGTTACCCACCCGTCCAGTCGTAAGGCCACGATTCTCCTCCAGTTTCTTCCACTCCGCGAGATGATCAGAAAGATACTGGCCAGGGGCTGTGCCGCTACCGCCAGCTGGTGGTGGTGTACCCTTCAGGCCGAAGAATTCGCACAGCACCGGCCATTTCTGGCCCCAGGTTGTAGGCTTGCTGTGGTCTGCCACGTTGAAAGCTTGACCTTGTCCGCATGTATCTGGATTCAAAGCGCAGTGGATGGAGAAGCGAGCGATGATGTCTTGTGACGAGTCGTTGCTGAGGTTCTTCCAGCTGACTTCTGTGCCTGGGAAAACGCACTCTGCTCCCTCTCCTTCAAGCTCCCGATAGCATGCTAAGTAGGTTGCCAGTGTCTGCGCGAGACAGTAGACGTTGTTGTTTGGTACAAAGCCGACGACCACGTCGGGACGGACCTCGCACCATGTCCAGCTCTTGCCTTTCGACTCGGACTCCAGCCAGTCGCACATGTTGTAGTAGAAGTTCTGACTTTGCCATGGCTCAGGTATGCGAGGAAGATCTTCCGACAAGGGAAGCTTATCCGCGAAGGGGAACTGGTCGAGGCATTGCACACCATACGCTTTCGTCCCGGTTGGCAGTAAGACGAACTTCAAGCTCTTGGCCAACGATTGTGAAGCGTTGACTGCTCGCTCGAGAAGCTGGATGTTGATTGTAATCTCTTGTGCTGGATCCTCGTTGAAGATATAGGCTACAAGATCGTCAGCACAATCCCGCCTAACGCTTGAGGTCTAGCTGTACCGAAGAAGAACATATGAGTGATAGACTCCATATTTGGTATCCGCTCCTGCATTTCCTTCTCCAGTCCTTCTTGGCCTTTGTCCGTCAAAAGATTGATCCCAGATACAATATTCAGCTTCTTGCTCTCCGACCACAGCATCTTCTCCGTTATGGGACGGTTTGTCAAAGCGGTCACCTTCTCAAAGGCGTCCTCGGAAGGATAGCCATTGAGGATCTGATTCACTACAGCCCATCCCTGAATGCCAGTAGCACCGAAGACCAGGGCGTGATTACCGCCCATCTTGCTTCCTTGAGCTTCGGAGCGCTGTGGGATAGTTGGAGGAACAAAAAAGGACGATATCGAGGAAAAATGGCTAGGAGAGGTCAAGAAACGAAAGCTTACCACTTTACCACAGGCACCTCAGTTGGATCCTACCTAGGTGCAGCTGGCTAAATGGAGCACATGCTCACATGCCCGCAGTCGCCGCGAAAAGGTACCGAAATGGTGCAACGGCCTTTGACAAGACGCTCTGCTGTAGCGGAGGCGCGAGTGAGGTCTGGATTGGAAGCTGTGCCCGCGAAACAATTTCCGCTCCCCGCGACGCGAAACGCACGTGATCGTCGTCACACGGGTCTGGTGATTGACATTGCCATTGCACCTCGGTCTCCAAGATCTCCAACCAAGTAGACTAGCGATCGGCGACATACTCTGTACGCTTTTATAATATCGCATTCAACGTAAGGTTCAAGAGAAGTGTGTTGGTTTCCTGTCTTCGAGTCTCTCTTCTCCCATTCCGTTGTAATTGTGTCGTCGAGATGGCTGGCGAAGTAAGACAATTGATAGACCAGGCATCGTTGGAGAGGTACCTTGAGAAGAATGTCCCGGAAGTGAAGCCTCCATTGCAATTGAAACAGGTATGTACTAGCTGATCCAGCTGAGTCTCAAGTGGCTGACGAGGTGTCTCCCAGTTCGGCTTCGGACAGTCAAACCCAACCTACCAAGTCACCGACTCGACAGGACAACGCTTCGTCCTCCGCAAGAAGCCCCCGGGTCAACTCCTCTCGAAGACAGCACACAGAGTCGATCGCGAATACCGAGTAATACACGCACTCGAGAAGACCGACGTCCCTGTCCCCAAGGCTATCTGTATGTGCAACGATGAAACGGTTATTGGCACACAATTCTACATCATGGAGTTCCTTGACGGCAGGACGATACAGAACCCTTCGTTCCCAGGCGTGAGCGCAGAGGAGAGGACAGAGATGTGGAAGGACGCTATCCGGACACTGGGAAAGCTACATCGGGTACGACCGAAAGATGTTGGGCTGGAGAGCTTCGGAAAGCCGACAGGTTTCTATGACAGGCAGATAAAGACGTTTGGGAGTCTGGGCGAGTCGCAGGCTGCAGCCAAAGATGAGGAGACTGGGCAGGTAGTTGGGAAGCTGCCACACTGCGACGAGTTCGTCCAGTTCTTCTCGGAGTCGAATGGCCAGCCGAAGGATCGTGGAGTGCTGTTTCATGGAGACTACAAAATCGACAACTTGGTGTTCCACAAGACCGAGCCGAAGGTCATTGGCATATTAGATTGGGAGATCAGTATGTTCGGTGTTCACGAGTATGAATAAGAGAAGCTGACAACGATCGCAGGCACCGTTGGACACCCACTAGCTGACCTGACCAATCTCATCCAACCATGGACAATCTGTACGTTGCTTTACCTGTGACAATACGATTCGAGAAGTGCTCATTGACTGTGCTTCCAGCCAACGCAACACCCAGCTGGCCTCGTATACACGCTGATCCTGCATTTGTCAATCCAAATCGATCAGACTCTACCAACAAAGACTTCCCAGGTCTTCCCACTCGAGAAGAAGCGGTGCGGTGGTACGCCGAGACCGCAGGCTACGACATCCCGGAGGTAGAGCTGGCCTGGGCGTCAGCTTTTGCGCTGTTCAGAGATAGTATCATCTTCCAGGGCATTGCTGCACGGTAAGTGGCGCGAATCAGTTCAATGTACTCTGATAGGTATCAATACTGACTTGGTATTCTAGGTATGCGGTGAGGCAAGCAAGCAACGAAAAGGCAAAGCAGTACGGCGAGGAGAGGATACCGTTCGCTGAAATGGGTTGGATCATGGTGGAAGACGCGAAGGCGAAGCAGAATAGTCAGTCGAAGTTATGAGGTAGCTTATGAAAGAGCATGTACTTCTATCAAGAAAGCCCCCAAATTATTCCAACTGACCAGGACTGCCATCCACCTGTATATCCTCTCACTCTGACCTTCAACGACCTCCATGCCCTCTTATCAGGTCATGGATGTAGTCCATATCCTTCTTGGTAATAGTCTTGCGATTACCGTGAATAGCTGCGAGCTCATACTGGGAGCAACTTTGAACCAGATATGCCTCAGCAGCAGTCTGCAGAACATCTATCGCACTTGCCTGCTCAAAATCAGTACGTTCCATTATTTTAATGGTCGAATGCTCACTTGGAAGCGTAGAGTCGGATCAACACTCAACGCAACGTCTCGGGCCACGAGCTGGAAAGGTATCTTGGAAGGCAAGCGCTCGCGGATAGGGTCGTAGGACGCCATGTTTGTCTTTGCGGCTATAGATTTAATGGTCAAAGCTCGTTCTCGTGGTTCTGAGGCGATGTGAAGCACTTATCCCTTTTGCTGCGGACATGCAGTTTCTTGCGCTTCACAGTCGGTTCTGGTGAAGTCTTGCGAGAGATCTTCCTCTTTCCTCCAGTCTTGCTACCATCCGTTGCAGAATCGACTTCGTTCATCTTAATCCGATGGTGTTGGTTTGGCAGTGGTGGATGGGTCAGAAGAAGTTCTCACTTCAGTTGAGTCACAAGTGAGGTTTTGCATGTGATTCGAAGAGAGCATGACAGTTTTCCCCCCGAATGAAGTGAGAGGTCAAATTGAATCAGAGGTTGTAGTATTTGGTTCTGTTTGGAAGTAGGAGATGTATGTTCATTCGAAAGGAAAGAACGAAATGCACTGAAAGTGAAACTTCCCGCCTTGAGCATACTTGTGCCTGTGATTGTGCGTGCATCAACCTCATGTTCCATCGAATGAACAGTGGGATCTCGACACTCTCTATTGTCACAGTGTCGACCGGGATAAGGAGCAAAGCGCAAGCCCTGAGCTCTCAACAGGCTCAAGCTAGTACAGTACGGCGAGGGAGTCAATAGACAGAGGGAACAGTTGGAAGACGAGACCATCAAAACTCTCTAAGAGCTTCGCTCAAGGCAACGGATCGAGTCCCACCCATCGAGGAGGCCGAAGCAATTGGAGCTAAGACCATTAAAATCCTCGAAGGCGAGATTGCCAGGGCTCCGGCGCCAAGCGCAGTCTTCGAGGGCGCAAGATAGGAACAGGAGTGGACGTGTGACTCTGGGCAACAGTGAGGTGATGAAGGAACGGAAGAACATTTTACTTCCCTACCTCCAGCATGGTTGCTTCTATGTGCAGAACCATGGGGCCATCTGGCTGAGTTGATCGAGACTCGCACCATCGCTTAGCTCCCGAGACGAATGACGACTCCAAAGGAATCGCGAGGATGTTAGGGCGCATATGAGAAAGGATCGTGAGCGTAAGTAGCAAGTGCAGGCAGGACGGACGGGTCGGAGCGTCGTGAAGACCAAGGGTATGCGTAGAGCACAGGATGGCATATGGCATCTGAGATGAAGACCGCCAGCCGCATTGTTTGCACTGCTTCTCTGGGTTCGGAGGATTTCAGGAGGTACCATCAGGACTTTAAGTTGCATTTGCGGAGGAAGCGGAAGTTGGAGAACGCGGAGCACAGCAGTTTCGTGAAGTGAAGATAAAGTCATTAGCGGCTCCTGACTCCACTGATCATGATTCAGGCGTTCTCCAACATCTCCGGCTTGGGTTCTCCGCTCCCACGCTTCTTCTCCAGTCAGAGCACCTCGACGACCCACCCAACGCCGCCCCTCCATCCCGAGTCAAAGTGCACTCCACCTCGGTGGGTACATGACTTGCATTATGGACTTTCGTGAAGCCAGGCCAATCCATTCGGCCTTCGTTTGCACGAATCTAGCCATTCCGGAGGCTCACGATCACCGTCAGCGAGTATATATATGTAGGACGTTTGCTGGTTTGTCGATTTCCGTGTCTCGATTCCTCTCTCTCTGTCTACTCCCTAATCTCTCAAACCCTGGTATCATTCCATCCTTCTCTCTTAGCAGCATACGATCCGTGGCTATGGCAGACTTCCCTGTACGCGAAGCCATGCAAATGCCCACGCTGGGCAAGCGAAAGAGCAGAGGAGACGAAGACGCCCACCGCCGGCAACTTGGCCCAATCCACCAGGAACGGCACGTCAAGATCATCTGCGTTGGTGCCGGCGCTTCTGGCTTGTTGTTCGCCTACAAGATCCAGCGGCACTTCGAGAACTTCGACCTGACCATCTATGAGAAGAACTCCGAGGTCAGCGGGACATGGTGGGAGAACAAATACCCAGGCTGCGCCTGCGACGTTCCATCGCACAACTATACGTGGTCCTTTGAGCCAAAGCAGGACTGGTCGGCTGTATATGCTGGATCTGGCGAAATCTTCAACTACTTCAACGACTTCGCCAACAGGTACCGACTGCAGAAGTATGTCAAGACAAGGCATCAGGTTGTTGCAGCGACATGGGACGACAACCACTGTGGCTATAAAGTGACCGCGAAAGACCTTACGACCGGCAACGAGATCCACGACACCTGCGACATCCTCATTAACGCCAGCGGCATCCTCAACAACTGGCGGTGGCCAGCAATTCCTGGTTTGCACGACTTCGAGGGGCCGCTTCTCCACACGGCCAACTGGGACGACAGTGTCCAGCTGCAAGGCAAGCACGTTGGTCTCATCGGAAACGGATCGTCTGGCATCCAGGTTCTACCAGCAGTTCTACCAAAGGTGAAGCATGTAACTACCTTCATTCGAGAGCCAACGTGGGTGTCGCCAATCCAGGGGCTTGAGCAGCACGTTTTCACACCTCAGGAGAGACAGGACTTTGTCAATAAGCCCGGTGCTCTTACCCAGTACCGCAAATCCATCGAGACTGGATTGAATGGACAATTCGGTCTCTTCTTGAAGAACACTACCGTCAACAACTCCACTCATGACTACATGGTGGAACAAATGAAAGAGAAACTGAACGACGAAAGGCTCATCTCAAAGCTGATTCCCGAGTGGAGCGTCGGGTGCCGTCGTCTCACACCAGGTGTCAACTACCTCGAATCTCTGACAAAGCCCAAAGTTACCGTGGTCTACGGCGAGATCGAGAAGATCACAAAACGTGGCTGCGTATGCGACGATGGCAACGAATACCCTATCGATGTCCTCATCTGTGCCACTGGCTTTGACACAACTTTCAAGCCTCGTTTCCCACTTATCGCCCCCAATGGCAAGAATCTCCAGGACGAATGGGCCAAGGAGCCACGGTCATACCTTGGTATTGCAGCCGCAGAGTTTCCTAATTATCTCGTCTTCCTCGGACCCAATTGCCCTATCGGCAACGGACCGGTGCTATCGGCCATCGAGCTCCAAGCGGACTACATGTGCAAGCTCATCGACCACTGGCAGACGCACAACATCAAGAAGTTCTCGCCAAAGAAAGAGGCTGTCGACGACTTTATCGCACACAAAGACATGTTCATGCAGCGTACCGTCTGGAATGATCCTTGCCGCTCGTGGTACAAGAGCGGTCAGATCGATGCTCCTATCACTGCTCTCTGGCCTGGCTCGACTTTGCATTACATCGAAGCTTTGGCAGACTTGCGAATGGAAGACTTCGACGTTGAGTACTCTGGCAATCGCTTCAGCTGGCTCGGCAATGGCTACAGCCAAACGGAGCTGGATCAGACAGCGGACTGGGCTTACTATATCCGGGAGCAGGACGATGGCGAATGGTTGAGCAGAGGCAAGCGGAGGAACGATCTGACCAAGAGTGGTACGGTCAAAGGACGGGAGTTGGTCAACTTCTCTGGCAAGGATGCTGAGTCTCAAGCGAAGTTGTAGATTGGATTGTTGTATGCGGCATGATGACAGGTTGTATGCATATCAATGGCGTTCGAGCGTTGTTATTGGTACATACATAAATAAATGTCTGCTTCAATGCATTAAATGTTTTCGATATTGAGACAACCCTACAACGCCTCGCTTCAAGGCATACTACAAGCTCAACCAACAGTAAAACCACCATCGACAACGAGGCCTGCGCCCGTCATGAAGCTTGAGAGCGGGCTCGCCAGGAACATGATCGAGTCCGCGATCTCCTCCATCTCACCAAGTCTTCCTTGAGGAACCTTTGCGATCTCTCCGTCCATAATACCATTTGCCTGCTCGACATGTCAGTTCAGCCCCGTAGCAGATTAGTCCAATAACTTACAGTAGCTTCCAGCAGAAGCGGTGTTCCCACGTAGCCTGGGCATATCGCGTTGATCCGAATGCCGTGTGGTGCGTATGTGACAGCGTCCGTCTTCGTGAGACCCATGACAGCTAGTAGAAGGTACAAGTCAGCTCTCAGATCGATTCAAAGCATTCTATTCGCGCTCACCATGTTTGCTAGCAGTATACGAACAAGCCGCCGACACAGGCGACGACGCCACAAGCCCCAACATCGACGCAGTATTAACGATAACACCTCTATTCCCTCTCGGCAGCTGCATTAGCGGTTCCTGCTTCAGCATCTGTCGTATCTGCGCTCGTTGGCACAGCCACACGCCATTGACGTTAATATCAAACACTCGCTGCCAGTCCTTGAGCTCCTGCTCAGCAGTCTGCTTTCCAGCGCCACCAATGCCGGCGTTGTTGATAGCAATGTCGAGACGGCCGAATTGCTTGACTGTCTGATCAACGGCAGAGTTGACGGAGTCTTCTTTGGAGACGTCCATCTCTATGTTCAGAGTTTCGACATCGGGGTGTCGTTTCTTGAGCTCATCGCTAGTGGATTTGAGTACGTCTGGACGTATGTCGCAGAGGACTAGTTGGCGGACTCCATGTCTTGCAAGGGCATATGCTGCGTGTTGTCCGATACCTTCCAGAGGTCAGTAGAATCCATACGAACGATCGATTGGTTCCAACGTACCTGATCCTGCTCCGGTAATGAATGTAACTCCTTTCAACAAAGATGCCATATCTCGTAGATGAACTGGTTACGGCGGACAAATCCTCAGCAAAGTCCTCAGTTTCAGTTGTCGGATCTGGTACAAGACTTCGATGCGATCTAGACGTCTTCAAGATATACCCTTACATGGACTTCGTGGAGACGATGCATCTGGCCTCCTCGCTGATAGCCTTAGGCCTCACAATCGAGTCTTCGGAAAACCTTACCCGGGCTACAAAAACGTATGCTCCTGCGTGCGAAGTAGGTACATCGTGGCCTGACACATATAGTAGACGATCTATTAGTGATTGGGAGTGAGATGTTGCGGAGTTCGCAACAAGACGACGGGTGGTGGCATGGAACCATCGCCTGTAGATCAGCAGATGGAAGACGTCTCGCAGGAGAACATGACACACGAACTCCTCACTATGAACGTGCGTGATCGTACTAGCATCAAGGAATGGTATTACTACGTAGGCCGCTCGTAGTTCACAGTTATGTTCGTCCCTTCCACTCGCTGATCGACGATCATCGCGAGGCTGTTCGTGTAAATCGGTATATGCATCTCGATACGTCCCTTCTCTGATTGTTCGAACAACATGATCGAATAACCATCGACAATCATCGTTCAAAGATCAAACAATCGATATCACGCGGGACCGTTCATCGATCAATACTCTCGCCAGCATGGCGATTTAGAGTCACCTGCTTCCAAGAGCAGGTTACAACGGGTTGTTGAGTCCGTCAACAGGCCACGTCGACCGTCGAGACGACTGACACCATCGATATGGGGGGGAGGGCCTTCAAAGAGCACTGGGGTTCAGAGAAGGTGGCTGTGAGAGAACATAAAAGAGACAAGTCAAACGGCGATGCTATTGTCGACTTCATGAGTGGAGCCGTCGCTTTTCGAGGCCTGCTCTGCCTTGCTGCAGGGTCTCGCATGCCGAAAAGAGATTCAGCCAACCCACACCGTCGTCATCCAACCCCGTCTTGATATTACTGTACCAAGAGTGTACCGACGACCAACCAAATCAACCTTACATTTCTCACAACAAAATGCTCCGCCGCCGCACACTCACAACAGCCAACAATAACTTTCTCGGCATCCTTTGATCCACCTCGCCGAAGAGCCGAACGCCTGCTCGCGTGGCCACCAACGCCACCAGATCCACGGTAAGACCCAGTACGAGTCATGAAGGCTGGCAAACTGGCAAACGCCGCCGCAGTCTCGACGCGTCCCCGCACGACAGCACGACAGCTCTCCACCCTTTCCTCTTGGGGCCACTCCAAGTCTCTGGCGGTTCCTGGGCAGTGGGTTGCAGTACCGTCCTTTCTGCACACTTGCAGTGCATTCTCCTCCGATCCACCCGACGTCACTAAGCGAAGCGCTGGCCCCTCGAGCCTCTCCCGGTGTCTGGCATGCCGGAGATTATCCCCACGACAGTCTAAACCGTACAATGTCGTCCAGGAGCTTGGGAACATGACTCGGCCGTCCTCTGATCCGTAGTAACGGTGTAACGCGCCGCGACTTCGCCGAAGCAATAGAGGTACTGCGGGGTCCCCATGGTCAATGGCCAGGACGTACCCCCAAAAATGGAGACGAGCGGCGTCTCGGACGCGACTGACCACACAGGCCGCACCCTGTGATCAACTTTAACAGGGTTTGGCCGTTGACTTTCGCGAGAATCACAAGCTCCCGCAAATCAAGCGAGCGAAGTAGAACCTCCACAATCTCTTTTGTCGTCTCTTCTTCTACAGTCAGTGCTTCTCAACATTCCGAACTCTTGTGAAAATGCAGGTCGGCGTCGACTCCGTGGTCATGCCTACAACTGATTCACCACCTTCAAACAACGAAGGTCAGAGTCAACCCGAGAACGAGCAGCCAGGCGGTTCGAAGCGCCAGAAGTCCCGCCATAGAGCGTCAGTGGCGTGTGCAACCTGCAGAGAGCGGAGGATTCGATGTGTCGTTCCTCAAGGCGATTCGGAATGCATTCAGTGCAGACGGGCTGGCACAGAATGCGTGATCAAGAACGACGATGAGCGAAGACGGCCAATATCGAGAGCTTACATGAGCACTCTTACAGATCGAGTTGCACTTCTGGAGGGAATGCTCAAGGATCGAGGTGCCGAGGCTCCTCCCGTGGTGTACCCTCCAAAGACTACTAGAGGCAGCTTGAACGGCGATGGCGAGGGTTCTCCAACCCGGCAACCGTTCTCTGCGCAGCCAACCGTCAGCACCCGCGAGCCGGCCATACCGGAAAACACCAGTCCCGCAAGTATGCACGACGATACTGTAGAGGGCTCACATGGTGGATCCAATGCTAGCATTGATGGCCAGCGAGATCGCGGCGATCCAGATGCTACCCTAGGAACTCCAATAGACGACAAGAAGGAGGGAATTCTCAGCAGACTTCTGTCGACTCGTGGACATCTTTCATTTGACCAAATCTCGGGCAGACTGAGGTACTATGGTCCAACGGTCAACAGCCATATCTACTCGGAGCTGGAAGTGGATGACTCAAAGAGCAGCCGAGAGACAGTGGAACAGGCCAGACGAGCAGAGAAGGTCATCAGGACGTTACCAATGGAGACACACGAGTACCTGATGGGCTTGTTTTGGCAACACTATAACGGTGTGCTCCATGTCGTCCACGAGGAAGCGTTCAACGAAGACAGGGAAGCCGGGAGGACACAATTCTATTCTGGCTTTTTGCACATCTGCATTCTTGCGATGGGCTATCGCTTTTCGGACAAATCGAGACCAGACATGCAGCGCATTGCTCTGCCCGATCGGGAGAGCACGTTGCACAGGGAAGCCAAGTACATGCTGGATCTTGAGCTGGAAAGACCTGGTGGCATGCCCTCCGTTGCCGCCCTACTCATTCTGGGAGATTCTGAAGTCGGAGTCGGTCGAGACAACGTTGGTTGGATGTACGCCGGAATGGCGATGCGTCTGTGCTACGACATTGGGCTACACTTGGACAGCCGTCAAAGCGGCATGACCCAGCGTGAGATCGACATCCGGAAGATGACAATGTGGGCCTGCGTGATATACGACCGATACTGGTCACTCTTTCTGGGCAGGCCAACGACGATGAAGAGCGCAGACTTGGAGATATACTCATTGTCGGACCATTTCGAAAGACTCGGCACCTGTATGCCTGCTGGACCGGAGAAGAGTATGAACACTCGCATATATGAGGCGTTGATTGACTTGATGGAGATCGCTGGCAAGATCGTGGAGAACACTGAACACAGAAAGGTGTACAACGAGCAGACTCCAGACCAATCGGCATATTTCAGGATGGCGGCACTGGATCGAGAGATACACAACTGGGCTGCTCGACTGCCGGCAGATCTCCGTTATACAGAAGAGAACCGCGCATCAGCTCCGTTCTCGTTCTACCTTCTGCATCAGCAGTATCATGCAGTGCTGATACTGCTTCATCGACCATTTGCGCGATATGACGATCCCAACGCCCTTGAGACCGAAGAAGTCAGCGCCTTGGATAGCCACTTCTCGCGAGCGAGCCGCGGCATATGTACGAAGTCAGCCGTGGCCACAGCACGGATTTTCTGGCATCACCGGCAACGTTTCGATGGCAAGCAGATATTCTGCATAGGCATGCAACATGCTGGGTCGGCTGCGACTGCTCTTATTGCAGCATTGGCTTACATCCCAGACACCACCGATCGCACCAACAACATGTCATACCTCGAGGTACTTCACCATGCGCTGCAGGATATGGCGCATGCGTATCAGCCAGCTGAGCGCATGGCGCATGTCCTCAATGCTGTGATGATCGAGCTACGAGGAGGACCAATCAGTCCTGGCAAAGCAATTAGCTCAACTTCTTCCACGATTCCTGCAAGGCGATACAGCACCGCACTGGATCTCAACGAACGGCCAACGATGAAACGGCGACAGACCGATAACACACGCAAGGTCAAGCCAATGCCTCCGCCAACCTCATCACGTAATCACCGCATGAGCGATGCTAGTGCTGCTTCCCAGCAGATGCAGCAGACGAACGACTTTGTCATGGTCACACCGCGCACAGAAGGGTCAGCATGGCCCGATGTTCATGGTTTGGAGAACTTCCACGACCAGGCCCTCCTTCCTACACCAGATACTACGAATATGATCTCTCCTGGCAGACGTACGGACTGGCTCAACGGCCCGATGGGAACAAACGACTTTCCGTCGATGCCGTCGATGAGTATGCTACCTGGATTGGCTGATGGAGACACCTTTCCCGAGTTCCTCACGCTGCCGAACGAGGACGATTGGAGCCGATGGCACAATGGGCCGGATACTGAAGTGACACATGATTTAGATGGCATGCGGTTTGGCATGGGCCCATGATGAGTAAGTTCTTGTGATCTTGGTCTCCGTTCATCAGCGAGTTTGTAAAAATTTCGGGTCGGAAGCGCTATTGCAAAACTTTCTCAGAGTCAATTTTGACACGAGAGACGGTCGACGTGCCATATCAACGTATTTGATATCTTAGCGTCGAGACTGCTACCAATTCTAGCGAGATCACATATCCTGTACGCCACCGCATGCAATCCATGACCCACTCCACGCCGCTCAAATCGACCAACCAGTATCTTGTCACGCATCTAATCAACCTGCCAATCGTGGTCGCTGGAACGCATATAGACGCTAAGGCCCTGAACATCTTTGCTCACTGTTGCCTTGATGTCGCCGTTGCCGAGGAATGCGAAGCGGTTGCGGTACCGCCATCTGTCAGGCTGCGTTAGCAGACATGGAGAGTGTCTTGATATCGTGATACTCACCTGATGTTGTAGTCTTCCATTCTAGGGTCCTTGATCGATTTCAAGAAGTGGATAGTTGGCCCAGGCCATAGCTGCAGATGATCGTCAGTAAGAACGTTAAAATCAGGACGTAAAAGGGGATTGATATACGTAGATCCGGTCTAGAAAAAAGTTAGCGAGAGTAGATTTGTCAGTATCGATTGGGGACTTACTCTTGACTTTGCCATCCTTGAACCACGATCGACACTCCTCCTTCCACACAGTATTCTTGTGGAACTCGTCGAAGTGGGCGTAGATATCGTCCAGAGCCTCCTGCGACACCTCGATAGCCTTGATATGCTCTTTGCTAATCTTCTGCATCATCTTGACGGAATACTCGATGGTCGTCTCGATCGATGGAAGAAGCGTGCCGTTACTCCAGGTAGCGCCAGGACCGACAATGGTGTAGAAGTTCGGGAATCGAGGTGCAGATACACCCATGTATAGGTTTACGCTGTCACCCCAATCCTCGTTCAAGGATACGCCGTCACCGTTAATGACGTTGAAGGCCGGCCTGAAGGCTACCTTGAAGCCCGTAGCACATACCAGGACATCCATCTTGTGCTCAACACCATCCTTCGTGAGTATACCGTCAGGTGTGACCCTGTCGATGCCTTTCATAATCGGTTCCACATTTGGCTGCACGAGTGCCTCGAGGTAGCCATCGCCAGGAGAGATTCTTCGGCAGCCGGGAGCCCATGTCGGAATGATGAAGTCTTTGAGCTCTTGATGATCGGGGCCCATTCGTCGGTTCATCTCGTCGGTGATAACTTTACGGAACTGATCGGAGAGTTCTGAGCCTTGCCTGTACATGCCAAACAGCCCGTTGATCTCAGCTTCAATGCCCTTGCGGAAGTTGAGATGAAATTTTGGGTCTTCCTTGAACTTCCTCTTGTCCTCTGCCGTGAACTCATATTGCCTGTGACCTGGGTCAACATCCGCGCCCTTCTGAACCTGTGCAAGCGCACCACCACCAAACGGCGGGCTGATCCAGGTAGAAGACCGAATGTAGCATTGGACTTGTTTCGCGATCTTCTGGAGTTGCGGAACTATTTGCACGGCTGTGCTACCGTTGCCGATGACACCAATAACTTTATTGTCGAGGTCGATTCCGTGATCCCAGCTTGCACTATGCATCTTTGGTCCCTTGAAGTCATGGAGACCTTCGATATCAGGCCATTTCCAGTTGTTGAGGATGCCGGTGCCGTTTATCCAGACATGGCACCAGTCGTACCACTGCTCCTTAGTCTTCTGGTCCTCGAGTGTGCTTTGGATGTGGTCAGCGGCATTATACTTCCTTATCAATCACGACTCACAGATTCCAGATACCCTTCTCTTCGTCCCACCTGCCCTCCGTCACCTTCGTATCTAGCTTCATGTAGCGTTCCGTCCCGTGTCTTCTAGCAAAGTCCTCAAAGTATTTCTGGATCTCGGGCCCGTAGGCGAAGAAATGCGACCAGTCTGGTTTTGGGTCCCACGAAAATGTATAGTTGTGCGACTGTCACGATCAGCAACGCTCCCCCCCAGCAGACACGTATATTTACTGGAATGTCGCAGGCAACGCCAGGATAAGTGTTCTCTGCAGAGTGATCAGCATTTGTCTTCCACACTTCTGCAAAGACAACGTACCTAGCCATGTGCCACCAAAGTGGCTATTCTTTTCGAACAGTGTAAGCTCCCAACTCCCAGCCTCCAGCATCTTCTCCATCTTGTAACCAAGGCATAATCCCGATGCTCCTGCGCCAACACACGCCACGCGTAACCGTCGTGGCATGCTGTGGTACTGCTCGAGCACACGATATGGCCCTTCCGCCACAGTCTCCGGGTAATCGAACGTCTGTCCAACGCCGTTCACGCCACCGACTGCTGAAGGCATTTGAGACTGCCCGGTGTGAACGCCATTCGATGTGCCATTAGGTCTGCCATTGATCGCTGGCGCAGCGTCTCCGGAAGGCATATTGAGGTCGAATTGGCAGTGGTAAGAGTATGGATGCGGATGCACAAGGGGTATGAAGGAAAGCTGACCGTTGCAAAGACAGCGGAGATGAATGTCAAGGCACAGAGTAGATCAAAGAGACAATCAAATACCAGGAAAAGCTTCACATCGAGAGCTCGCCATCCGAGCACACTTCGTGGAACCATCTCCGAGCGGACATGCCATCGCATTACTAGCCTAGCAAGGCATTGTTGCCACCGCCTCGGCCTCCATCGGTCATGCTGCATGCGGCGAGACGGCTACTGAGTCCACCGTGCCTGCGCCGAACTGTTCGTGCGGGTTGGAGACGCGATTGATGGATGTTTTCTAGACCCCACGTACGCGAGTCGCGTCGAAATCCAGGCGATTGTGGGGTCCTACGAATGCCGTCTGAAGGTTGCCGGTTAATGATATCCGTAGAGCAGTAGGTGTATCATCACACAGACCCCAGTCGATCATTGAAAAGATGTTCACGAGAGATGAACGTGCGATGCAAGCAGGCGAGAGTCGAGAAGCAAGATGAATGGAGAAACAACGTTGGACGGATCGATGTATGGGGATAACTATCAGCTGTCCACGTGCTCTGGATCTAGAAGTTCGACTTGTTCGTTACTCCCATCGTCTTAGCCATCGCCTCGTCACAGAACTCGATCTGATCACGGTAATAACGGTTCGTACCACTGAGCTCAACGGTCTCCCCATTAAGCTTGCCCTTCCTTTGGCCATTGGTTCCTTTCGAGATCGCCTTGCTCTCGCCGACTGTCTTCCCACCAACGTCGTCTCCATCGATGAACATAAGGACGGTTGATGCAATCTTCTCGATGGGAACGAAGACCTGGTCCTTGCCAAAGTTGTCCCACGCGGCTGACTCAAGTAAGCCCGTCCGAACGGTACCTGGGCAGATTCCGTTGACCCGGATTCCATCGTTCTGGTAGAAGTTGCCTGCTAACGAGCGTACAAGGCTGACAACACCATGCTTTGCTGCACCGTAGGATGGCGACGCGGGAACACTGTAGAAACCACCACAAGACGCCGTCATTACGAGGTTCTTGTTCTCGCTCTGCTTGGACTGTCGAAAGTAGTGCTGTGCCAGCCAGCTAGTATTAACAACCGACTTCAGGTTGATGTCGATAACGGTGAGATCTGGTGGCGGCGGAGGCTTGCCCTCTGGGTGCTTCTCGAAGAACGAATACCTCTCTACGATACCAGCATTCGCGAATACGAAGTCCAGTCTGCCTTCCGTATCGAAGATCTTCTGGAAAACACCGGCGAGGCTGTCGTAGTCCGTAACGTTCGTCTTGTGGAAGGTAGCGTTCGGAACCTCCTTCGCTGCCTTCTCGCCATTCTCTGCATTGAGATCCAGAAGATGCAGATGCCAGCCGCCTCGCTCCGCCAACGCTCTGGCTACTGCCAGGCCCATGCCTGACGCACCGCCTTGGTGTCTTTAGCAGAGCTCTTATCAAAATTGTACATGCCTGCTTACCAGTGATCAAAGCGACCTGATTCTGCGCCATGGTATCCTGGCTCCGGCTTTAACGACACGATGATAGTTGTACGGTCCGATGGTGTTGTGTTGGAACGGGATTCTCAGAGTCACAGCTGCGGCAAGGAGGGCAGTTGATGTTGCGTAGACTGCTGCTCCACTGTATAGCACCTTGGAGCCGATCATCTTCACTTCACACAGACCAGCTGCTAGTAGTAGTATGGACCTTGGTAATGGAAAAGCACGTTCGTACCGCACAGTACCACGGGTACCTGCTGAGAGCGGAGAGTTGGGTTGGGTCTAGGAAAGGAAGACGTTCTCAGAGAAAATGGAACAGCGAGGTACTTACGGAGCCGGCAGGATTGAGAGAGCTTCGAGGTCACGCTGGTAACCCCGCCCGATCTGCTGCTGATGTGAGGCAGGAAGAGAAGTTGGAGACGCGTGAATGGTCAAACAGACGCACGGATGCACCTTGAGCTCTGACCAACGCGTGGAGGTGAATGTGGGGTGAGGGGTTTGTTTGGGGCTTGGCCTGGTGGCGATGAGGGGAGGAGCAGGACTTCAGACTTCCTTCAGAAACCGAGCTCTCCTGGAAAACTGCATCCCGACGACATGAATCGGGAATGGGCCCTGCGGCTCTGTTGACGACTCGAGCAATGGTTCACGTCGGCTGTACCTGTGATCCGTTGTGGGTACGCCAGCTCAAGTACGAACTGTAAGAATTTCTTGTGTTAGGTACACATTTCCGTCTCGTCTCCTGTTTCCCTACGCTCTACTTTTCACCACACAATACCGATCGACATATCAATACCACGGACCTACACCACCATGGCCTCCTTCGAGTTCAGCAAAGACAACCTCCCGAAGCAACTTGTGATCAACAACGAATACGTCGACTCAAAGAACAGCAAGAAGCTGACAGTCAAAAACCCCAAGGATGGCTCGCTTGTTGCGGACGATGTCCCTCTCGCTGGAGAAGCAGATGTAGACGCGGCGGTTGCAGCTGCAGAAGCAGCGTTCCCAGCGTGGAAGGCAACTGTTCCCAGCAAGAGGCGAGACATGCTCAACAAGCTCGCCGATCTGATCGACTCGCACGCAAAGCCGTTGGCAGAACTGACGAGGATTACGCTCGGTGCGCCTTGGGCCTCGTTTGGTGCTTTCGAGATCAACTTGTGCGCCGAGACACTTCGATACAACGCTGGCTGGACGGACAAGTTTGCTGGTGAGGCATATCCACAAGAAGATGGCTTCATGAAGATTGTTCGCAACGAGCCCTTGGGTGTCACTGCTGGTATCATTCCGTGGAACGGCCCAATTGGCAATGTTGGTCTCAAGGCCGGACCAGCGCTAGCGACCGGCAACTGCTTCATCCTCAAGCCCAGCGAGAAGACCCCATTTGCGGCGCTTGCACTCCTTCCATTGATCAAGGAAGCTGGCTTCCCACCTGGTGTGTTCCAGATCCTTTCGGGTGACGGTTCAACCGGTGCCCTGCTCGCAATCCATATGCGGGTGCGGAAGGTCTCCTTCACTGGCTCGATCCCAACAGGCAAGAAGATCCAGGAGATGGCAGCCAAGTCCAACCTCAAGCGTGTCACTCTTGAGCTCGGCGGCAAGAGCCCAGCAGTCGTCTTCGACGATGCCAACCTCGCCAACGCCGTTACCTGGACTGTTAACGCCATCACCGGTCACAGCGGGCAAGTCTGCTTCGCAGCGTCTCGTGTCTATGTGCAGGAAGGCATCTACGAGAAGTTCATCGAGAAGTACAAGAACATGTTTGTGGAGAGGACGAAGACTGCTGGTGACCCAGACTCCGAGGGCACCATTCTCGGACCTTTGGTGGACGAAGCACAATTCAACCGTGTGACTGGGTTCATCCAACGTGGAAAGGAGCAGAACCAAGGCACATTACTCACTGGTGGCGCCAGGATCGGAGAGAAGGGCTATTTCATCGAGCCAACCATTTTCACCGATGTAAAGGAGGATGCAGAAATCCACACAGACGAGATCTTCGGCCCCGTGTCCGTTGTTCGGACGTTTAAGACAGAAGACGAGGTCATGAAGATCTCGAACGATACTGAGTTTGGTCTGATGGCTGGCGTGTTTACACAGGACATCAACAAGGTGAGATAGTATTCCGGCGACTCTCGAGGTCCAGTACTGACTTTGCCAGGCAATGCGGGTCGCCAGCAATTTTGACTCCGGAATGGTGGGCATCAATTGCATTTCGTTGATGGTAAGTTCCAATTGGAACCTGGGGCATGAGTATGGGCTAATGACAATGTAGATGACACAAGCTCCGTTCGGCGGCTCGAAACAAAGCGGTCTTGGAAGAGAGAGCGGTATCAACGCGTTGAGGGCGTTCACTGACACGAAGACGATCATGGTAAACCTAACTTACTAGGAGTACCTGTATCAATGAAATGTGATTAGTCGGGAACATTTCGAGTGCAAGCTTTAGCGCCGTAGAATGATTTGAACCGTCTTTTGGAGTACTATTCCTTGGTCCGTTGCTTCCAACAGTAGGTTGCTAGTCTTTCATGACTGCAGACGTGTATACAACACCTAATAGACCGCCCAATACAATTGCAGTGATCACTCCTCGCTCATCAGATCATCTCCGGACCTCTATCACCTTAGCGTTGAGGTCTGGCTTCTCCCAAGTCATGTATGCTCTGCATCATCTCGTCAGCCATGTGCATTTTCGTGGCATGATGGAGGATCAAACTTACTTCATATTCTTCATCTCACCCGCCGGATCCCACTGCCATGCACCGTCCGTAGACACAACATCAAAGTTCCAGAGCAGCCGACCAAGAATTAAGCGCATCTCCATGTAGGACAAATGCTTTCCGATGCATCCTCTTGGACCCAGAGAGAACGGCTGCATACCCTTCTTGTTGTCTTGATCATACGCATCGGACAACCACCGGTCGGGAACGAAGGAATCGCAGTCTTGGAAATTCTTAGGGTTGTGAGCAGCGGCCCAGCTGCTTACTGCTACAGAGGTACCTCCTGGTACCCACATACCGTCGATGGTATCGCCATCCTTAGGCACGGTTCGGAGTAACCCAGTCGGGACAGGGGGATGGATGCGGAGGCCTTCTTCGATACAGGCGTTCATGTAGGGAAGCTTCATAAGGTTGTCGTTGGTCATCTGCGATTCGTCCGTAAAGCTGCTGCGGATTTCGTCCTTGAGCTTCTGGTACTTGTCCGGGTTCCAGATCAGGCGGGCGAAAAGACCAGATAATAAGTTTGCTGTCGTCTCTGAGCCAGCCACAATAAACAGAGCACTGTTGACGACGACTTCGTCCTGCTTAAGGTCATGCTTATCCTTCTGCTTAAGGATATACCAGATAAAGTCTCTGTGGTTGGAATTGCCGTTCTCGAGACGTTGATAGCACTTCTCTCTGCTGCGTCGGAGATGCTCAGAGCGGTACCATCGTTTCTTTGCTGGGATAAGCTTGAGAAGTAATGTCTGCGTCAGAGATCCGGCGGATGCGAAACGTCGAGTCGCCTGCTCGTATGCGCCGGCTTTGACAGTCTCGTATATCATCGAGACCCATTCGTGGAATCGGCCCATGTCGAGGCATCCGAAGGGCTCACCAAATGCCAAGTCGCCAATGATATCAAACGTGGTGAAATTAAGCCAGTTGACCTACGGACATCAATATCGTCTGGCTAGCAATTTGAGGATGAATACTTACCAGGTTGAATTCCTGGTCTTTGCTGGCCATCGCGTGCATGTTCTCGATCAGCATGTCAACGTAACGCCTGACGATGTATTCTTGCTCCGTAAGAGCCTTCTGCGAGAACGAATGAGATAACGCTCGGCGCTGTCTTGCATGGTTGTCATCGTCTGCCATGGTCAAGGTAGTTACACCTTGTACGGCTTCTACGGAGCCCACATGGATGGGATCTGCAAATGATTATTAGCTACATACGGCAGAGGCACATATGTGCTTGTGGTACCTTTGTGCATGTTGGGGTGACCAGGCCGATGACCATAAATATCCTCCCACGCTCCAACCGAGTTAAAGGCCAGCTCGTTTGGCGAGACACGAACAACGCTACCATACTTGTCGTGCAGCTTCTTGTTCTCTAGGGGTAGTCGGCCGCGCATCAACGCCTCGATACCGGGCAAAGGGCTCATGGCATTGGGCTTTGGTCCCGGGAACTTGGCCAAAGGGTGGAAGAACAAATTGTAGACCCATTCTGACACGACATAGCCAACGAGCTGACATCGTTAGTGATCGTGTCTTAATGTAAGGTGGGATACGTTGACAACTCACTCCAAGCACCACCACCACAGGAGCGATCGTTGAAAGATTGTACATCTTGGCCTCTGCTTCTTGCACTTCTAGATTGAGAGGCGATTCATAGACGATACAGTTGTAGCTTCAAGCTAAAGTATTATCCTCGACCACAGTAAAACTAGAGACTGCCTACCTATTCCCTCCACAGCCTGTAGGGCGAGGCCCTTTTCGGCTTACCTTGAGTTTTTGTGACCGACAGAGCCGAGTGAGTACCTCTGACAGGTACCCCAGCATGCACAGCATACACGGGGACAAGACCATGGTTGTGCTTGAGTGGAGCGTGAGAGCTTCGAGGAGGCAACAAGGGCAGAGGAAAAGGATCTCCGAACGAATCGTCTAGCAATCTAACCAAATCGGGACTCGGGGTGACAAAAGGTGCACGTGATTGTCGTTCCAGATTGGCGTCAGCCGTCGACAAACTCCGAGAGATGAACTCTTACGCGTATCTTATGGCTATCATGAACACATCCTTATACAATCATATCTACAATTTCGCCCGCAAACTACCCATCTCCTTCTCCACCAGCGGCGCATCCCTCTTCGACCATTCTCTCATCAGTTTTCGCTGGATCTTCCCACTCGCCAGCTTCGGTACCTCGTCCACGAAAGCGATCCCACCAACCAACTGCTTATGCTTCGCCACTTTGCCCTTCATCCAGTCCTGTATTTGCTTCTGCGTGATGTTCTGGTCTTTGCTCTCGTCCCCAATCGCAACATATGCTCGCGGAAACTCCTCACCAAAGATCTCAATGCCTACAACAGCAGCGTCCGCGATATCGTCGTGTTCAAGGAGCACGGCTTCGAGCTCAGCCGGTGCGACTTGGAGGGCGTTGACTTTGATCAGCTTCTGTGGGTTAGCACCTTTCTCGTACATGAAATGCAGAGTCCGGATCTCACCTCCTTCTTCCGGTCCACGATCCAGAAGATCTTGTCCTTGTTCACGACCGCTACATCTCCTGTCTTAAGCCACCCGTCACTGTCTATCGTCTCTTTCGTCGCAGCATCGTTCTTCCAGTACCGCAAACAAACGTTCGGAGCTCGAATGTGCATCTCGCCTGGTGTATCGAACCCGACTTCCTTGCCGTCGTCATCGAGAAGCTTGCACTCGGTGTTCGGGATCAGCTTTCCCACATTGCCATTGTCTGATGGCTCAATCTGGAGGATGGAGCCGCAAGTCACCTCTGTCATTCCCCATCCTTGCCTGATGTCTACGTTGAAGTCTCGTTGTACCGCATTCTGCAGCTCCTTCTTCAGTGGTGCGGCACCGCATAAGATGCCTCTCAAGCTGGTCAGGTCGTAGTTCTTGGTTTCCGCTCGCTTGTTCATCATGATCAAGATTGGCGGAGCGACTTGGAGATGGGTGATCTTGTACTCCTGTATACATCGCAGGAACTCCGAGTACACGAACTGCTTCATGATATAGATGGGGACGCGGACTTTAGCAGCCATGAGGTTGACGTAGAGCTGGCCGTAGGCATGATAGAGTGGTAGGAAGCCGACCCATCGCTCCTTGGGCTGCTCTCCAGGCTTCAATCCGGGGTACCATCTCATGTAGATCGTTTGTTCGACATTGGCGATGAGAGCGTGGTGGCTGATACAGACGCCTTTCGGCATACCTGTGGTGCCCGAGCTGTAGTTGATCGTAGCCACGGTATTTACAGACTCATCTGGGCTGAGTTTCCTCCACCGGTATGTGTCCGCTTCCTCCGGGCTCGCGATCATCTCCCGCCAATCTCTTATGCCGTTTTGTGGTTGGCAGGGCTCATCGTTGAACAAGAAGATCCGGTCCTTCGACAAGCCAACTTGTTGAGCCGCTGACAGAGCGTTTTCGAGCATGGTGGGATGTGCTAGTATACATTTTGCTTCCGTGTTCTTGAGTTGATGGACGACCTCGTTGACGGTGTAGATGGGATTCGCGGCGCTGAACGATCGTACGGAGCCGACGATGCCGAGATAGGCGACTGGGATGAAGAGATGGTTGGGCGAGTAGATCATACAGATATCGCCTTGGGCTATGCCCAGCCGATCGAGACCTAGACATAATCGCTTGACCCATTGTAGCATCTGTCGCGGGCTGAGGTTCTGCTGCGGTTCTACAGTATCGTGCCATACGGGTTGGTTGGAGACTTGCTGGCCATCGGGGAAGAGGTAGTCGAGGACGTTGACCTGCTGTAGTGTTAGTCCACGCTGTCAACGATAGTTCCGAGTGCTGACCTTGGGAATGTCGAGGTCCGGGAACTCTGAAGTCAACAGCATCTTGGCGAATCAATGCTACGGCGAGGGATTCAAGTGGTAAAGGAGCTGTCGGTATACAGCACCAGGTCGATGCCAACACCTCTCTGCATCTTGAAGAAAGTCACCGATACACACAACACTTGACACGCAACATGCCGAGGGTACGATAGACTCGCAGACCAGCCATTCCCCAATGGCTCCACAACGAACCAGACTTTGCAGGGAGCGAAGATCCGGGACGCGGTTCGCGGTTCACGCGTGGTGGCTTGGTTGGAAAAAGCAGAGCCCGAGGTGATCACGACTCGTGCACGGAAGACGAGATGACATGGGTGTTGAACGGTTTCATTCTTTTCCTTCCTTTGATCTTTGGCGTTGTGGTTGACGACACCTTAGCTACAACATGTCAGACATCAACCTCGCCGGGTTCTTCACACTAGAAGGCAAAGTTGCATTGGTTACTGGAGGTAAACGACCTCTCCATTGAACAGCCACGAGACACCTCTGACATCGACCCAGGTTCCCGAGGACTAGGTCTCCACGCCGCAACAGCCATCCTCCTCGCCGGCGCCAAAACAATCTTCATCACAGCCCGCAAAGCCGCCGGCGAAGAAGGCATCGATCAAGCCGTCGACCGACTAAACAAACTCGCCTCCAGCAAAGGTCTCAAAGGCCGAGCGATCGGCATCCCTGCCAACGTCGCCCAGGTCGAAGACATCGAACGACTCGTCAAGGAAGTCAAGTCCCACGAATCGAAGCTCGATATTCTAATCGCGAATGCTGGCGCAACATGGGGTGGACCGTTCGAACCGACGCCAGACTGGTCGAGTCAGAAAGTGCTCGATTTGAATGTGCGCGGTGTCTTCAACCTCGCACGACTGTTCACGCCGATGTTGGCAGCGTCTGGAAAGCTGGAGGATCCGAGTAGGATTATTGTGGTTTCCAGTGTAGCTGGTACACATGTACCGCATGTGGGCGACCATGGCACGATCATGTACAGTGCTTCGAAAGCAGCGGCGCATCATCTTGCTCGAAACCTAGCGGTTGAGTTGGGGCCGAGGAATATCACCACTAACACTATCGCGCCTGGATTCTTCCCTTCGAAGCTGGCGAATGGGTTGATTGAGATTTTGGGTGGGCAGGAAGAACTTGAGCGGGATAATCCTCGGAAAAGGCTTGGAGTGCCGGACGATATTGCTGGTGTGACTTTGTTCTTGTGCTCGAGGATGAGCAGCTATGTGAATGGAGAGTACATCTCGGTTGATGGTGGGCAGCGGCTGGCATCTGGGAGGCAGACGAAGTTATAGTGTTTGGGAGGAATTGTAGTCATTATGTAAAGCAAGCGGTTTCAATTTGCCTTCGAGTCTTTTGGGATGAGCCGTCCTTCTCGCATGCGGTCGAACACTACACCCCAAGCTTGCTCTGTGGTGCGCTCTTCTGTGAATGGGTTCGACTTCGGTGTCGAGTACATCCGCGTCATGTCGTATTGCCGGTCGAAGTCGAATTGAACCATGAGAAAGTACTGTACATGTGTCAGTATTGATCATGACATCTGACAAATGGGTGGCTCACCTCGAAACCCTTGAACGTAAGATCAGAATCCGCCACACCCTTCTTAAGATCATACTCCTTCTCCATTCTCTTCCAATCTTCAATGTGCTCATTGATATATTTCCGCACCTCTCTATCTTCCTTGCCCGGCCCTGTACCTTTAAGGCCAAAGTAAGCACACAGCTTCGGCCACTTCGTACTCCAACTCTCCGGTTGCTTCGCGTCCGCAACATTGAATCCCTCACCCTCCATCTCTTTCGGCAGGTTGAGGGACAAGTGGATGGTCTGTCTCGCAATCATGTCCGAAGAGCTATCATTTGACAAGGCGGCCCATGACTTCTCGGTTCCTGGAAACGGACACTCCTTGCCTTTACCCTCTACAGTTGCATAGAGGCCGAGGTAGATACCCAGAACAGTCGCTAGGGAGTAGAAATTCTGGTTGGGAACGAAGCCGATGACGATATCTGGTCTCGTATCGCACCAGCTCCATTTCTTGTCCTTTGCGTACTCTGTGACCCAGTCGAGTTGAGGGTGGTAGAAAAGCGAGTCATGATATGGGGCTTTCAATCGAGGCTGGTCCTCCGAGAGCGGCACGTGGATGTAGTCCGTTGGGTGGTTGTCGAGGAGATGGCAACCATACATCTTTGCACCAGTTTGCAAGACCACAAACTCCAGAGCTGGGCTCAGCTTGTCCATGGCTATGGTCGACCGCTTGAACATCGTGACAGCATCATCGAGTTCTTGCTGCATATCTGTGGATGCTTTGTATGCTGAAATTATATTAGCATGGTGCTCATGCGGAAGAATCTGTGGTCCGCGAACCCAGGTAGTAGACATGAGTGGTCTTCTTGATGTCCTTAACGTTGTCCTTCAATGCTTTCTCGATCTCGTCTTGACCACTAAGTAGGTTCACACCAGACACAATCTGCAGTCGAGAATCGGCAGGCCATAAGGAGTCTTCTTGCTTAAGTGGTCTGTTGGTCATAGCCACGACGCCCTCCCAGATGTTCTTCTTCGGGTAGTCATTGAGGAGCTCGTTGACGAAGCTCCACCCAGTCACGCCGCTCGCACCGAAAATAAGTGCTCGTTTGCCCATGGTAGCTGAAGTATGAAGATAACGCTGTTCTGAGAACAAGGAGATATACTGATGATTTTACTCCCCTACGACCCTGATTATTGATCGTGTGCTGCGGCTTATGTGTGACAAGAAGCAAAAGAAGTCATTCTACCAAACCTTTGGGAAACTACAGCCTCCGAGGCGTACCGAGCTCGTGTCTCATGAGTTCCGTTATTACTACTTTCAGGTACCGACCTGCTGGAGCGAAAGTTGAGTAGCACGAGTCGTGAAAGTGTAGAGCTATCAGCTATCAGGTCCAAGCGTGTGGAAGGTGGGCACCGGCTACGTTCTTCCCCAGAGACCACCAGCCTCCATCTTCACCTCCCTCGACGGGTGCTCGGCCTGGACTGCACCAAGCATCGGGACCGACGGCTCACGGCCGTGGTGTTAGCTTGAAAGATTAGTAGTCCTTTCTGTACAGGTATCTACTCTGTGTAAGTCTGTACAACACTTTCATACTACCGTCCCGTCTCCTTCCTTTAACCACCATGTCTCTCCCCTTGGAGAACCTCGACGACCACCCAGCCTTCTCCCGCATACCGCCATGGGCCCAGCAAAAGCTATCGCCCAAAGCAGTCGAGACGATCAAGAAAGTCCACCACTGGATGGAAACCGAAGTGATACCTGCCGAACCAATTCTCAAAGCACAACTCAACCAGGAAGGCAGGAGATGGAAGAAACCACAGATCGTGCGGGAGCTACGAGAGAAGGCGAAGAAAGAGGGCCTGTTCAATCTGTTCCTGCCCAAGACCTTTGGCGACTTGAGCCCCGGCTTGACGAATCTGGAGTATGCGTGCTGTGCTGAGATTATGGGCCGGGTGTACTGGGGAGCTATGGTAAGACCGTCTCGAACAAAGTCGATCCTGACCACCAAGCTGATGGTTGTGCTAGACAATGAACTGCCACGCCCCCGACACAGGCAACATGGAACTCATGGCCAAATACTGCAACGCCGCCCAAAAAGAGCAATACCTCATGCCCGTACTCCGCGGCGAATGCTTCTCCGCCTACTCCATGACCGAGCCCGACGTCGCCTCCTCCGACGCCACCACCATCAACTGCCGCCTCACCCGCGATCCCCAAGACTCCAACTACCTCCTCATCAACGGCCGCAAACTTTACGGCAACTGCATCTGGGAAGAAGATCTCGGCTTCTACATCCTAATGGCCTGCTCGGACCCGGACAACCCTAATCCCTGGAAACGACACACTACCGTCATAGTCCCGAAAGACACGCCAGGGCTGAAGATGGTGAGAAACTTGACGGTGATGGGCTACGACTGGGCTCCAGAAGGCCATGGCGAATTCCTCTATACCAACGCTCGCATCCCAGCCTCCAACATCATCCTCGGCGAAGGCCGCGCCTTCGAAATCGCACAAGGCAGACTGGGTCCAGGCCGGATACACCACTGCATGCGCCTCCTCGGCCAGACCGAGCGCGCCTACGAACTCGCCCTCATACGCGCCACCGACACACGCAAGAAACCCCGCGGCAAGCTAATCGGAGAATTCGACTCCAACATTGAGCGCCTCGCCACCATGCGCCTGCAACTCGATGCGATGCGTCTAGTCGTGATGAACGCGGCCGACACCATGGACTTGAAGGGAAACAAAGCCGGACGCTACGCCATTGCGCAAAGCAAGATCATGGTCCCGCAGGCGTGCGCGGATATTATAGACGAGTGCATGCAGATGCACGGCGGGGCGGGGGTGACGCAGCTGTACCCGTTCCCGGAGATGTGGACGTATGCGCGGTTTGTGCGGTTGGCGGACGGGCCGGACGCGGCGCATAGACATCAAGTGGGGAGGGATGAGCTGAAGAAGGCGCCGAAGGTTAAGGAGCAGCATGATGCTTATCATAGACGGTATAAGGAGTTATGTGAGAAGTGGGGGGTGGCTTATGAGTCGTTTTTGTAAATTAGCAGCTATGTAGGAGTCAGTACTCGTGACCTGTGGTTTTCTCGATCTCGGCTTGCTTCGCTTTGAGGTTGTGTCGCTCGCCGAACTGCTTTAGCCCGGCTTCGAGGGCGAGGGTGTTGGCTTCTGCTCGGGAGATGGAGTCTTCGCGGAAACTTAGACGGCGGGTCCAGAATTCTAGCCATGATTCTGCGCGAGCACCTTCTGGCGCATCGAGTAGCCCGACTGCTATATCGACAAGGTCCTTCCTCGAGTCAGTGGTGAAGAAGACCGATGCACCGCAAGTCCCGCAATGATACCTCACCACACTGCTCGAATCCTTGCCACCTTTGCTCGACTCGTAGCCTTTTAACGTGCCCCACCCCTTAAGACTACCATACGGCAGATCCCATGGCTTCTTACCCTCCGCATCAAGCGAAATATCGATTGTCGGCACAAACGCCCACTCCACCCACTCCTGTCCAGAGTCAAGTCTGCAGCTGTCGCATGCACAGACGCCGCCAGAGAACTTCTTGCCGTCATCTATCAGCCACCATGGTGTATCATCTGGACCCTGTTGGTTTAAATAATCAGGAAGAATCACATCGGGCCACGCACATGAAGCATTCTTCGACCGCTCGGATGGGCGAGCGATCCAGAACTCGACACCATTGCATTTGCAGTGGCAATACAAACGGTCGGTAGCTGAAGATTCAATCTGCGGCCGGTCGGGAGACACCCAGTCCAGAGGCAGAGCTTGCTCCTTGATGGGATGAAGCTCATCCTTCTCCGGCGTGCCTGGCCAACGAGGTAGATCAGGCAAGAAGTCCGCGAAGCCGCTATCTAAGGTATCCTGGATGTGCTCGTGGGCCTGGTACTCGTAGACACCGTCCGCTTCCTCTAGGGTACCGCACATGACGTCCCATGTCGCGCCTTTGCTATGATCGTCGTTGTCGATCCAGGCGCGGCAGAGCAGTTTAGATCCGCATGTTGGGCAGCTGAAGTTGGTAAGACGTTGTGAGAAGTCGTATGGGCTAAGCTTGGCCAGCAGGTCTTCCGAGGGACTGTAAGAAGGCGGTAAGTTGGCCTCGGTGAGACATAGAGTTCCGGTGGAGTGGCGACATGAGTTGCAGTGGCAGAGATACGCCTTCAGCGGGTATGCTGGGGTTGGTAGAGTGACTTCATGTTTGGCGGCTCCGCAGAGGCAGGTTGCTTTGACGGTGCGGTTATCGCTTGCCATTGTGTTGGTGTACGAAGTATTGACCTTTCTGAAAGCTGCTATGTAGAGTGATTTGAATACTTGTCGGTTACGACAAGATACAAGAGGAAGTGAAGAGTCTGGGCATACGCAAGCATGACCAGCTTTACGCCCTGCCGTACTACATGAGGAGGTACCTTACCGTAGCTTGCAGCCTGCAGTGACACACGCCTCGCTGGACATTCGCATCAGGTAATGTTGTCTCGAGCTACGCGATTGCTGGAGGAGAGAAAAGTGAAGTGAAATGGAATGTTTGAACCAGTCACGTCTGAGCTCAGTTTAGAGTTTCGGCTACTCGCGTGTCTTGGCATGACGACCTCGGGTGCATTCGCGACACAACAAAATTTCCAAGTCATCAACCTCACTGCTAGCCGACGTTACTTCCATTGACACCGTGTCAGTGTCATCCTTCACACACTCCATCAGCCTACTGCAATACTCTTCAGATACATCACTGGTGAAAGATGAGTGCGCACCAAGACTGAAGCAGACACTGTGAAAGATGGGAGACCGCTATCAGCCGGGCTACGGGCGCCCGCAGGATCGTTATGATCACTACGACCCGCGCGACAATCGCGCTCCTCGCTACGAAGACCGACGTGCCTATGATGACCGTCGCGGTGCATACCAGGGATATGACACACGTGGACGTTCGCGTTCGCCACATCAATATGGCCGCGCACCTTCGCCACCCAGATCTGACCGTTACCTTCCACCGCGTGACTACGGAACCATGCAGCCACCACGTGACTATGGGCGAGAGCAACACGGAGGCGGCTACTCAAACAGACCAAGCCACGACTTCACCTTCCGCGGCACGGCTGATCAGGATATGCACAGGCCAAGTCGTGCAGAAGAGAGTTTCTCTTTCCGCGCGCCAGGTCCACAGGCACCGCGCTTCCCACCTCAGCAACAGCCACCGCCACAGCAACGTGGCCGCGCTCAGGATGATCAAGGCGCGCAGGGTAATCAAGGCCGCTCACAGCAGCCCATGAAGAAGCGCAACCTCAACCGCAAGCCTCTAGGTGGTAATGGCTGGCGCAAAGCTCCCCACGAGCGTGACCTGTTCACCAAGCAACAGCGAGGCGGTACGCCCGAGCAACTCGAAGGTATGAACGCAGGTCAAACTCGTTTTGCCGAAGTGATATCAAGCGACGAGAGTGAAGCCGAAGATGTCACTGCTCCCTCGAAGCGTCGTAAGACAGGGTCGCAGCATTCAGCTCAAGAAGATGCAGCACCCAAATGGTCAAATCCAGAGTATTTCACCGCGTTGCCACCGCCTGAGACCACGAATGGGCCAAAGAAGGACATCGTCCAGGTCATCCGCAAAGCGAAGATAGACGCAAAGGCGCAGCAAGCAACTCGCAATGCTGTGAAGAGTAACGATGACTTCATCTCCTTCAACATGGATGAGGACTCGCCTGTCATTGAGCTGGATGATAGTAGTGCTGCAAGTGACGTGGAGTCTGAGTATGCTCCCAAAGTCACTTACCAAACACCTCAGCTGCGCGAAGGCAAAGGTGGGAAGGCGGTTCCTGATACAAAATCACACCAAAACGACTCGATCACTGCAGCACCTCAGCCGCTCTCAGCACGCATCACCAAGGCAGAGGATAATGTCGGACTTCCGCCCAGACCACCACCAGGATTGGTCATGCCCACAGATGATGAGCTCGTCGCCTCTTATGGCGGCGGTCGTCAAGGCAAGAAGCGCAAGCATGAAGATATGTCGACTGGAGTAGGCAGTGTCCTGCACGAATGGAAGGCCAGTGGCCCAGCGTCTACCCCGTGGTTTAAGCCCGAGTCGAGAAGCGCAAACACCGATGACACCGCTTGGCGGTAAGTGACCCTCGTCATTGCATCAATATTATCTTTACTGACCTTCGAAAGCAGCTTACACGAGGAGATCTGCGAGTTCTGGGAGTTCGTTCGGCCATACGAGTTTGAAGAGACTGCCCGCCGTGACCTCATCGACCGGGTGCAGACAGCAGTGCGGAGAGCACCCAAGATTGGCTTGGTCGCCAAGAACGTCCAGATCAAGTGCTTTGGGAGCTTCGCATCAGGTCTGTATCTCCCAACCTCCGACATGGATCTCGTCGGCGTGTCCCCCGACTATCTCGCTCGCGGCTTTAAGGTCTTTGGACAAAGCGCTTCGCATCTGCACAAGCTTGGCTTCCATCTCATGAATACCGGCGTCGCAGCCCAGGACACTGTAAACCCCATTACCAGGGCTAGAGTGCCGATCGTCAAGTTTGTGGACAACACAACAGGCATCAAGGTGGACATCTCATTTGAGAACGATTCTGGCCTCAAAGCGGTGAAGACTTTCAACGACTGGAAGCAACAGTACCCGGCTATGCCAGTCATCGTTGTTTTAATCAAGCAACTGCTTGCGATGCGCAACCTGCATGAAGTCGCCAATGGTGGCCTCGGAGGGTTCTCGATTATTTGTCTGGTGGTGAGTTTCCTCCAGCATCACTGTGGCGTCCAGGAGGGCAGCATGGTCCAAGAGCAGCATTTCGGTGAACTCTTCATGGCCTTTCTAGATCTCTATGGCAACAAGTTCGAGTTCAATCGTCTCGGCATCAACTTGCTGGAACCCTATCACTACGTCGACAAGGCCCAGTACCGTGCCTTCTCCAGCAAGCCCAGTCGTCTTACCATCATCGACCCCAACAATCCTAGCAACGACATTTCTGGTGGAAGCTCCAACATTCACTCCGTTCTGAACGTCTTCAGACTGGCACATGCAGCTATTCAGCGTCATCTGGCACAACTCAGCGCTGGGCATCGTGTCAACGAGAGTATTTTGGGGTGCATTTTGGGCGGCAACTACACCTCTTTCATTCGTCAGCGCGAGTGGCTGCGCAACCTCTCCGATACGGATTCCGGCGATCTCATGGATCTACCGTTAGCTCCTGTCCAGACCCATCCCGCCCAGATCAACCCTGCCCCGACCAAGAAGAGGACTCTGCCGAAAGAGCTGCAAGACGACCCACAAATCACGAACCGCAAGGGCAGAGCGGCGCGTCGCGCAGCGCAACAGCATTCGCTTCCAAACAAGCCGAACACCGGATATGCAGGCAAAGCCAACGGAGCGCCGCAGCAAGGGTTAGTTGATCTCACCTCGAGCCCCCCGAGCTGCTGAGCTAGCCATGTTACTTACGCATTCGGAAGTGTATCGAAGCGGTCGAAGAAGAAGAAACAGAAAACAACTCCGAAATCGCTCCAGCCTCAGAGTAGCCCGGAAGCAAAGTTGGCCAAAGCCCGGAAGAGAAAGGTCAGACCCCTTCCCCCTACTCATCTTGCTGCTGTGCTCATCATACTGACCTTTTGCAGAAAGACAGAAAGAAGGCAGCAAGAGCTGGCGCACAACAAGCCGGTGGATGATTTTACTGGCGCAAATCCTCCGTGCCAGCCTTGACTCATACATGCACCAACACGCCACGATACGACGCATGAGATATGAGCATCGAGAATAAGATCACTGAACGCAAATGGCGCAACAGATGCGCTCCTGTGGATCGCATTGGTAAGGTGCTTTCTTGAGTGTGTTACTGAGTGTTTTCATACATGATACCCCTGTACTACTAAGTAGCTTGCTTGTGTTTTAGGGCAGACCGTCATCAAACACCATGCGCGATACGCTCCCCCGGATGCATCTGAATATGCCGTCTGCGAGCGATGGACGGTCTGCTACTTGTTCAAAATTGATTGAGAAAATTGCTTGTTCTTCGTTTCACCTCCACGCTGCATTCAGCACATCCGACTACTAACTGATGAGTTCACAAAACCACTGACCAGCAACTATCCGTCGGAAGGCAGATGGCTGCTTCTGGGGCCTATGTGGGCTATGCTGCGTGCGGTGAGCAACGGGTGCTCGCCGCGTTTGCGGCTTCGAGTCTTCCGCAAGCAGGCTTGGAAGATGACGATCACGCTCTTGCGGCTGCTCTGGTGGCAAATGGGAGCGCTTTTTCTCATCGACTCGCTGGCGGTCGAGGACGGCCGCCGGGGGTTGGAGAGGAGCGAACCGACAGCACATGAGAGCAGAGGTGGATCTGAGGACTTGGGTACGATCTACGACCCATTCTGGTGTATCGAATTCGCATCAGCAGCATGATACCACCAAGGGCGACGGCAACAAGCACACTCCCAATATGACCGAGAGCACATGGCTAGTCACAAGCACGAGTCTTGGACTGCTTGTTACCCATTTCCGAGTGAGGTATGACAGCGCTCGAAGCAAACACTCGGCCTCAGGGACTTGAAAGCAAGAACTTTGCAGCGCCAATGCTGTTCTTCACCATCGACATTATATACCTCGATTTCAACTCAACTACGAAGCAACCCGACAACACACAATCGAGACTGATGGCTCCAATACCATGGACCAAGAGGAGGGAGGAGCACCAGAAAGAGCTCGACAGTCTCAGGCCCGATTTCGGGAAGTTCGTCGACCAGTACAATCGTGCCGACTGTAACCAGTCAGCGCCCTCAGAGGACAATCTGCAGAGACTGAAGTTGTTCGGAGCGGATGTGCGTGATCAGCTGGACCAATTGATCATGGACGTTCTAGGACGAGATCTAGAATGGTCCGAACTTGGCCATACGATCGACAAAAGTCTATACCTAACAATGAAGATGCGAGAGTTAGATGAGAAAGTGGCCAACCTCAAAAAAGCAGTAAATCCGTGGTGGAGCAGGTACGAGATATCTCTTGATGGAAGGGTTGAACGTGCCAAACTGGCCCTTCGAGGTGGCTACGCGCGCAAGGGGTATTTGCATGAGGATATGGTTATTACGTCGAAGAGGGCGACCTATCAAGTGATTCAGGAATTTGTGAAGTGGCGGGTGATGTTCGATCAACACCAGAACGATCCTGAGCCGGCGAGCGCTCCACCAAAAGCGAAACCTGATTCACGAGAGAGTAGCCGCTCACGCAGCCCAAAGTTGGTGTTGGAATATGCGAAGGATCGTCAAGAGATGAATCTTAGATGCTTGGAGCGGGAGCAGGTCGGCATTGATATCGCGGCAGTGCGAGAAAGGTGCGACGACTTCCTTGACGAGGCGAGGGATGCAATGGCGAGAATTTCGGATGTGATTACTCAGGTGCAGAGTCCGATCAGGAGTCTGTGAGTGTGGCCGAGACTTGTACCTGGTATGGGCGATGCTAACGCTATAGACAGGCCAATTCGCGAAGCAGAGTTCCAGGAACTCACCCTCCTCCGTGTTCTAATCGGAAAGGCGAAGGTGGTCGAGCGCCTCTGTAACAGCGATTGGCTGGACATGCTGTCGGGTACGTACGAAGCTGGGCGCCTTGCTAACAGACTATTGGGGAGCAAGGCCCTGCGGGATCATTTCGAGGTACAGATGTATGCTGGCGTAGATGCTATGGTCTTCTGCGGACGTGTGACGAGGTCGCAGCCGAAAGAGCACGAGAGGGAGTGGAGCAACCGACTACTGCAACCCGATCCTAGTCGTCCCAAAGACCCACGAGACTTGTAAGTGCTCCTCCTCGGTTTTTGTTGCAAACCTCTGCAAGCTACTGACGGTCTCTCAGCTGCCCAAAGAGGCCCGATGACTACGACATGCAGCAAGCAGGCTTGAAAATGACCAGCGCCATCCTGGTGGAGCGCCTGGCTCATGACCTGGGCCTAGCAGACGTGAAGGAAGCCCAAGCTTTGCAAGACTTCCTCAGCGCTGAGCATGGGCTCCCTGTCGATGGCCTTGCGAGACAGCATGCGTTGGAGCTGTACGGGCTGTATCCTCTCCAGTTTCAAGAGTCTGACTTCGTCAATGAGGTGAATGCACAGCGCTCTGCTCCCGAGCAGATTCCAGAGCTTGACTGGGCCATGAAGAATTCCTTGTTCATACTTTGAGCACTGATGTGTGGCGAGGTATGGTAGATGTGTATTTTCCATATTCCTGATAATCATTTATCCCAGCTCCAAGCTCGGGATGTTTCCTTATCCGTCGTCTCGATTGTGGTATTTTTTGAGATATGCTTCCGCACCGTTGACTTCTCAAAACACATGCGAAGATGTCCGCCACTGACGTAGACCTCGATGAGGTATATACGTTTGCCATACAGCTTGGAAAAGATGCGGGTTCAATGCTGCAACGTGCAGCTGAAGCTCGATTCGGGAGCAATCGAGCTCCAGATGCTCAGTATGAGAAGGAGAGTGCGGTAGACATTGTTACGCAAACAGATGAAGGTCAGTCAAATGTCTACAAGCGAGCTATGTTCGACTGGTCGATCGAAGTCTCTCCCCAGCGATGCTGATTGTGTTATAACATCAAGACGTCGAATCTTTCATAAGACAACAGATTTTCAAGAAGTATCCTAGCCACCAGTAAGAAACCCTGATTGATCCGGCCTAATCGCAGCGCTGACACACTGAACCAGGTTCGTCGGCGAAGAGTCCTACTCCAAAGGCTCATCAAAGCAGTACTTGATCAAGAACGAACCAACATGGTGGTACGTCCCTTCCTACCCTCCATCACCATCCTGTCACCAAACTTATTCCTCCTAGTATAGACCCTCTAGACGGTCCTTCCTTCCCTTCCACCCTCCTCTCAGGCAACCTCTGACCCACACCAGGCACAGTAAACTTCACCCACTTGTTCCCGATGTTTTGTGTCTCCATCGCCTTCCTCCTCAACGGCGTCCCAGTCATCGGCGTCATCAACGCCCCCATGCTCAACCAATGCTTCTCCGCCCGCAAAGGCCGTGGCGCCTGGCTTAACGAACAACAACGGCTACCTCTGATACGAGATCCTATCCCACCGATGCCAGAGCAGGCGCCGAAGGGCTGTATCTTCAGCTGCGAGTGGGGGAAGGATAGGAGGGATGTAAAGGACGGGAATCTGGAGAGGAAGGTTGAGAGTTTTGTAAGTCGTCCCGCTCTCAAGGGGCGGTGATTCTGGGGAGGGGCTGACAGTGTTGCCATTGTTTTGTAGATGAACATGGCAGCTGAGATAGGCGGCCGAGACGGCAAAGGAGGCATGGTTCACGGTGTTCGCAGTCTCGGTTCCGCAACCTTGGATCTGGCATACTGTGCTATGGGCGCATTCGTAAATCACTCGCTCCTGGCCCTTTCCCGAGAAATCACTGACCTTCTTCCAGGGCATATGGTGGGAAGCCGGCTGCTGGTACTTCAATTCTTGTTCATCCACCAGCTGTTGTCGCCGCTAACGCCCAGAGCAGGGAATGGGACGTAGCAGCAGGCATCATCCTGCTGACCGAAGCGGGCGGGCTCGTGACAACTGCCAATCGACCAGAAGACCCTTCTGCGCCGATCCCAGAAGCACATCTCGGCGGACGACTGTACCTCGCCATTCGACCAGCTGGAGCTTCGGCAACAGGAGAGAGCGGGAGGGAAGGACAAGAAAGGGTAGTGCGGGAAGTATGGCGGAGAGTCCGAAGGTTAGAGTACTCGCGGCCAGGGGCGTGAGAGTATCTTTCCCATAGAAATAGGTGAGCGAGAGGAGTGATCTCTTACCTAACGAGAGCGGGCGACCGCCTTGCTTTGAGAAGTTGTTCTGATTGTGAGTCGTCATCGTCACTTGATCCAGACCTACAAAGCACAATCTGTAACTCCAGATCCAGCCCATAAGGCAGCCGTCTCCTTTGACAGCCGCCTTTTCTGATGCATCTCCCAGCCATCTATAGTCATAACAGCAACCTGCTTTTCGCATTCCTTCCATTCTCCAGTTTTGTCGAACGCCAAATGCAATGCTCAAACACAACCCACGAAACACCTCTCAAATTTGCTCCCTCCATTCTTACACCCCCGAATACGGCCTCATAGTTGGATTCGCACTCATGTTCCCGAAATCACCCTCGCCCTCCTCCTGCGAATCCATTACTCCAGCATTCGGCGGACTCAGAGGCTTCCTGCTCACACTCTCGCCCCTCTGCCGGTAAGGATTACTCGGACTCCGCGTCGGCTGCGGCGGAAGCTGACTCATCTCGACTGGCGATTCGGGCTGCTGTCCAACGGCCGTCTGGTACTGACTCGCTGGTGGACGCTGAGGCGAGCGAGCCGGCGGGGCAGATCCGTAGGTTGGCGGGTAGTTCTCTGCGCCCGTGGGAGATGTGGGTTGGTAGTTCGAATATCTGACCGGTGGTGGGCCGGGCTGTGTTTGGTAGGGGTACTGGGGTTGATAGCCAAAGGACTGCTGTGATCCGGGCTCGTTGATCGTAGGAATGGTCGGATGATAATCACTGCTTATCTTGCGCTTGCCTCTCGTACTCTCACGCCGGAGCATACCGCTTAGTTGGTCTAGGTCAGATTGGTCGACGCTCGGACGTTCACCTAACGTGCTGCTGTCCTCGCGGGAAGACGTCCAGGCTTCATCGCGGGCTGGGTCGATAGCTGGATTGCGGCTGGTCAACTCGTCGATGACCCTGGCCTCGCTGTCCGGCATGCCAGTGCCACCAGTCCGAGCGACACGGCTAGTGACGGGGCTCAAACGCTCTTTCGCCTCCTCGATCTTCTTCACCGGCACCAAGCGTGACTTCTCCCTATCCTGGGAAGACTCATCGGCATGCTCCTTCGCCTCACCATGCGAAATGCCAACAGTATACGTCGGGTTCGCCGCAGTACCAGCCACATCGACGCCACCACCGGGAGGATAGACCGGCACCGCCTTGAGCGCAGAGACTAGCGCACACATGAATTTGCTGCGTCTGGACCTCCTAATGCTCTCGTTCGCCCAGTTGCTCTTGTGCTTGACTTCAGCCATGATCGTGAGCTTCGATTGGTCCGTGGTCCCGACAATGTCGATGTCAACGTCTGCGTAGAAGTCCCTTGAGTTCTCCTTGTCCATGACGAACGCAGCGAGCTCGTTCTTGAGTATTTGTAGGTCGTCGAAGGTAGTCTCAAAGGCGACATCGATCATGATTTGCTCGGTCATGGCTTTGCTCCTGGACACGTTCTCCACCCAGAGTGTATTGAGGACGATGTTCGGAATTTGACACATACGACCAACAGCCACACCTCGAACATGGCGGAAGACTGTGAAGAGCAAGCTGATGTGTTCGACGACGAATTGCTCTTGGTTGATGCAGCCAGATGTTCCAATGTCGACCCGATCTCCGATGTCGAAAGGATGTTTGACGAACAGGAAGATGCAGGACCCGAGCACCTCTTGTGCCGTGACGGCGAAAACGAAGGACAGCGACAGGAGCGCGGTACCGGTAGTAGCGAGCGTAGTCACGAAGCTTGCGTTCAGGAAAGCCACGAAGATCAGAATGATGATGATGAAGACGACCACGGCAAGCATGCGATCGAGAACGTTGATCGCTTGATCAACATCGTGCATGCTGCTGGAGATTGCTTTCCGCTCCCGACCGAATTCGGTCACTGTGAGGATCATCTCATCGAGCGAAATGTCACCGTTGGAGTCGCGGTCGAGTACTGCAAAGGCCTCATCAGCGGCTTCCCGCTGGCTCGGACCCATGACATCCTGTACGTCTTCGAGCAAAAGCGACTCCCGGCCTTCCACCACAAAGGACATCCAAATGCGACGAGCGAGAGCTTCCGCAGATTTGTTCTTCTCCAGAGCTTCGATGACGATTGAGTGAGCGCTATTGGCATTGAAGACCTGCTTGCCGGTGACTTCTTGCGCTACGTGTCCAAAAGCTGAAGTGAGCTTATCAACGCCCGCATTGGCTTTCTGTATGATGCGCATTGGTGTGGCGGAACCAGACTTGCGGTGGCCAGGCGTCTTGCTTCCTCGAGAGAGGTTCAGCTGGTCTGCAATGGTGTAGTCCTCTTCCGCAAATTCTTGGCAGTACCTAAAGTGAAGGGAAGAAGGGTCAGCAAGTGTCTCGGAGCTGGGGTCGACAGTGTCGAGGTCTCAGAGCGCGGCTTGGTGCTTAGTACTGACATTGGGAACAGATAGCGCGATGCATCGTAGAGCAAGCCCAGCATCCAGATGTTGTGCTTCGAGTCTCGGATACGGGCATTAAATTGCTTCCGGTGGTAGTTAATGGAGATGAGTTGAATGAGCGCCTTTTCCGCAAGGTATATGCACGTCCCGATGAGACACGCCGCCAGAATCTTCTGCACGACACTCTCCCAATGCGGTGTCGCGCAGGGGCCGGCATTGAATAAATCGGACCCAGGAGTGATGCTCGGGTTTTTCTCCTTGAAGTTGTTGCATTCTCGTGAGTTGTCCGGATTCCTCCTCGTAATAGGCAGAAAGGTGGCGAGTGACGTTACGGCCCATCCGACCAAGGAGAGCGGTATTTCGAGGGCTTTGATGACGAGCGAGTACTTCCTAACGCCGCTGCTGACGGTACCTGTACAATGTTGAAGTTAGCCTTTCGGATCCTAGGAATTGTTTAAGAAGCTCGCAGACATACCAGCCAGGACGCGAAACACCGCAGGCAAATAGTGAGCGACAGTCTTCGACCCCCAGAGCGACAACCACACAATCTCAACCCACGTGAAGAACCACACCATCCTCACACCCCCAATCGTGGCGTGGTTCTTCGCGACAACTCCAATAATAATCGGCACTGCAATCAGAATCCCCAGCGGCAGCACGTATAGAAAATATCTCGTCACAACAGAGAAATGCGCAACCTTCCGATATAGCTTCCCCATCGTATTGACCGTATCCTCTTCGCCATCATAGCCCTTCTTCCCCGTCCCCTGCACCTTAAACTCCGGCTTCTTCCTCATCCCTCTGAAGAAACCCCCCTTCTTCTCGGTCGAAGTCATTGTGTCCTGCTGTCTTAAAGCGGTGGTGCTGTTTTGATTCCGGAGACGTTGACCATCGCTCGGGACCTGTTCTAACTGCTCCAAAGGAATGTCGATGGTGGCATCGTTGCCGGGCATGTTGGCGGCGTCGGGGTAGTCGGAGGGGATTGGTGAAAACCCCTGCCGTCCCTCCCGTGAGAAGCGTTTGCTTTGTGTACGGTATGGCGAGTTGAGGTTATTAGACATTGAAAGCAGCTACAATACGAGCTTGGGATCGACGCAGGAGCCGGTTTGGCTTGTGGATGTGGTGACTGGTCCCAAGGAAGCGGTCTAATGTTTCGAATCGCGACCTGTGAATAGCGAATGGACACGACCACTGTCGCTACACTCGCCGATCAATGTGAAGGAAAACCTGTTCGCCGAACAATAAGGAGATGGTGGACGGGAATGAAAAGGACGAAGAGCCAGCTCGAAGCCGAATTCTTCGTATTCAAGCCATGGTTTGCACACACACGTGGAACGTGGAACAATTCTTGCGTCGTCACTCTACACAACGGCTTCACGTTCCGAGAGCTTGGGTCGAACGGCGATGCCGATCATTGGCTCCCCTGGATGGCGCGCCGTTAGATCGCCTCTAGCGTGCCGGAAAACAGCACTTCTTTGGGTTTGGCAGCGTGTGAGAGGCCAAGGAATGACACATGTTGGGGATGCGACGAAAATATATTTTTAACATCCGCAAGCTTTCCGAACAGAATGTTGGGCAACAGAGGTTGTGGGAAGGGAAGTACAGCGCATATGAGACGTGAGTACTGACCGATGATTCTCATACTTGGCTGAAGGAACGTGGGAAGTCTGATCGGTTCATGCTGCAACACGACAATCTGGCGCATGTAAGATGCTCGCTTTATCTTGATCAGTAGATTCACATATGAGTGGCCTGGATGAGGTGAAGTCGGAATTATGAGGTGAGGTCGAAATAGAGCCCACGGGGTCGCGCCTTCCTCACATAGACACACCGTGCTTGGGAAGGCGCACCGAACATCTGGGTATACGTGTAAAGTACTGCAACACCGAACGCCAGCGCTCGAGACTAACGTCTAGTACAATGCATCGCAAGATGTCTGAGCAGGATGAATCATTTCTCAGGGCAAACCAACTTCAACTTCAAGCTCAACTTATTCGAGAACACCAACTTAGAGCATGCTCACAGCATCAGCGCGCGCCATCCCTAAACTTGCGCCTGCGCCGAGTCCACCCTCTCGTGCATTGCCTGCAATGGCAGGTCTTTCGGCTCTAGCCCGTCAAGCGCCATACCCTTGGCTGCCGGTTCCGGCAATCTGGTATGCATCGAGTCCGGCACGAGGTCGGGCGTGACTGATCTTGTCAATTGCGGCTTCGCCGGCGCGAGGAAGGACTTTGAAGTCGGGCTCTTTGGGCTGTCCATTTTCTCGAGCACGGAGTCGCGTTTGCGGAGCGTGAGCTCGGCGGAAGGAAGATCCTGGCCGAAGCCTTGGGAGAGCGCGACTTGTTCAATTGACTTGAAGTACTGTGCGATATCATATTAGCTAGGCCAGAGGCAGAGGGAAAGGGTGAGTACGGACCTTCACAGTCTTCACCTGCAGCTCCAGTGTGGCGTCCTCATCGACCACAATCAGCGCATAAGGATGCATCTGCAAGCTCGAGAGCGTCCACATGTGGTTCACACCGCCTTCAATCGTTTTCTGCAGCGCAAGTGCCTTATGCGCGCCTGTGATGATGATGACGACTTCACGCGCCTGTTCTGGGGTCAGCACTTTCACTCTCATGGTTGTTCCATGCCTGCGACTCACATCCATAACCGTCTGCACACCCACTGTCAGCGCCATCTTCGGCACCTTATTCAGATCATTCCCAAAGAACCTCGAATTTGCGATGATCGTCTCATACGCCAAAGTCTTCACCCGTGTCCGGCTCCGCAAACTCGACCCCGGCTCATTGAACGCGATATGCCCATCGGGTCCTATCCCACCCAAGAAAAGCTCAATTCCGCCTGCGCGCTTGATCTTCTCCTCGTAGGCGATGCACTCTTCCTCCAGATCTGGGGCGTTGCCGTTCAGGATGTTGATGTTCGCGGGGTCGATGTCGACGTGGCTGAAGAAGTGCTTGTACATGAAGGAGTGGTAGGACTCGGGGTGTTCGCGTGGGATGCCGACGTATTCGTCCTGAAGATCCGGTTAGCTCCGGGTTTCGTGTATGTGAGGAGGGTAGAAAAAATACCATGTTGAAGGTGATGACATGTTTGAAGGATATCTCGCCATTCTTGTGCGCCTGGACCAAGCATTTGTAGATGCCTTCTGGCGATGAGCCTGTAGGAAGCCCGAGTACGAAGGGTTTGTCCGGGCCGGGGGCGAAGGATTTGATTCGATTGATGATGTATTGGGATATATATTTCGAGGCGGTTGCCTTATCGTCGCGGACTATGAGGCGCCTGCTTACTGTTTAGCTCGATGTTGCGCTTTATAAACTCGGCTGTACTTACATCGTGACGAGGAAGGATAGTTGCTGGAGGAAGAAGATGTAGGGGATACCTCGAGTTTGCTACTTACTCAGGACGGAGGTGAAGGAGTGCTGCGAACAAAACTACCTACTTACTGTACCTTTTCGTGTTAGACTAGCCTCTTCACGATGCCATCATTAGAAGCCACGTCCGAGGATGCCGAAAGCGCAAGCGCGACTGAGGTCGACAAGGTGAAGTATGTAAGGTAGCATGCGAGCTGACCACACCTGTCGTTCGTCCATGTGAATGTCATCAAGCTTGCGATTGGCAGCTGTGGCTGGGAAGGCTACGGTAGCACTCAAGTGGGGCAAATACCCATCCAGACTCGCCAGGGCATGAGGCGGCATATGGCAGGGTACACTTTGATACTGTACAACGGCCCCGCGTCGATGTAAGGGTGCCACCGGTGCTGTCGCGTGTCACACGCCGTCAGCTTGGTTCTGGCTCCGCATGGGGTGCAGTGCAATTCTGGCCACATCTCAGGGCGGGGAGAGTGCTGAAGGAGTCGGTTGCATCGAGAATAAGCCACCAAGATGACTGCTGTGACCTCGTTATCTTCAGGAGATGAGTGTGACAGTCTTGTGCGCGTTGGCAGAAGCGCTGGCCATGTTCGATGTCGTTGTGCGCGCATGTGAGCAGATGTAACGTTCTGATCAGCATTCGTTATCGTGCGCAACGGTGCGGCTGGCTCAAGTTCTGCTTCGACCCCTGCGCGCTTTCCTCCACCTCCACAGAGCTAGCGGAACCTAATATAACAAGCTCTCGCCGATCAACTTATCAACCTCCCAAATCTGTTTCTCCTAAGATCAACTTTCACCACCTCCAATCCACCGTGAGCGCGCCCTCACTCAAGCAGTTCGTCCTCACCTGAGGTCTCGCGGACACAGCGCGACACCACAGCAAGCCACCAGACTTTTGCTCGAAAAGGAAGGAGCGCGCGCGACCACAACCTCCCGCTTCACAGACGCCACTTTCACGCGTCTGCAAACGTCTCCGAAGCGACCTCTTAGGCGACGACAGAATGGCCGAGAAGGCTACCCCGACGACTGGCGTCGACACGCCGGAGCACTCCGTGGACAACCACAGCTCCGTGGCTCTCCCTCCAGGATGGCCGTACAAAGTCACCAAGATCGGCAGATGGCGCCTATGGTATGCCAGTCCTCAGGTACAAATCACGGTGTAAGCAGAATTCCTCCCCTTAAGAAGACAATCGAGACACCTGCTAACGGGTTCATCTCTCATACCAAAGTGTGGCGTTCGTCTGTTTCCTATGCCCTGGCATGTTCAATGCTTTAAATGGTCTTGGCGGAGGCGGTCTTCTCAACCACAAAGCCAGCGACGACTCAAACACGGCTCTCTACTCGACCTTCGCTGTTGTTGGTTTCTTCGCCGGCACCATCACAAACAGAATCGGCGTGAATTGGGCGATCGGCATCAGCGGCCTTGGCTACGCGATATATGTCGGATCCTACCTGGCCTACAAGCACACTCAAAACCTCGGCTTCGTTGTCTTCGCTGGATTTCTTCTCGGATGCTGCGCTGGCGTTCTCTGGTCGGCGCAGGGCGTCATCATGATGTCCTATCCGACTGAGAAGAACAAAGGCCGCTACATTGGCTGGTTCTGGATCATTTTCAATCTCGGTGGCGTCGTTGGCGGACTGGTGGGAGAAACCTACCTTTGACATGTGAAATCTCAACTAATTCTCTTTAGGTCCCTCTTGGCGAGAACATTCACACCACTTCAAACTCGGATGTCAGCGATGGTACCTACATTGGCTTCTTGGTCCTCACGACATGCGGTGCTATCCTTGCTATCACTCTCGTGCCTGCCGACAAGGTCATCCGCACTGATGGCACCAAAGTCATTCTCATGAAGAATCCGACATGGAAGAGCGAGCTTGTCGGTCTGTGGGAGACCTTCTTCACTGATCCTTACATCCTCTTGCTCTTCCCGATGTTCTTCGCTTCCAACTGGTTCTACACCTACCATTTCAACGATGTCAACGGTGCCAAGTTCAACACTCGTACTCGCGCGTTGAACAGTGTGCTGTACTGGTTGGCTCAGATGGTCGGCGCTGGGATCTTCGGATTCCTCCTTGACGCGAGCGTGTTCAAGCGCACGACTCGTGCCAAGGTTGCTTGGGGCGTTCTGATGGTCCTGACTATGGTTGTCTGGGGCGGTGGCTATGCTTTCCAGAAGGGCTACACTCGGGCTGAGGTGAACGTTGGTGTTGCCACTCCCGACGACCTGTCCGACGACTACGCGACCTACGACTGGACTGACGACGGCTACATTGGCCCCATGTTCCTCTACATCTTCTATGGGATGTACGATGCGATCTGGCAGACCTGCGTTTACTGGTAAGTTTCGACCGAAACGTGATTATATGGATGTGATTTAACGATTATATAGGTACATGGGCGCCATCACGAACAACGGCCGCAAGCTCGCCAACTTCGCTGGCTTCTACAAGGGCATCCAATCCGCTGGCGGAGCTATCATGTGGCGCATGGACGGCCTCGGTGTCCCCTACATCAACATGTTCGCCTCCTGCTGGGGCTTGCTCGCCGGTAGCCTCATCTTCGCGCTCCCGGTCATTCTGCTCAAGATCAAGGACACCGTCCCAGTGGAAGAGGATCTGAAGTTTTCGGACGAGACGGTCGACGATGTCTTCGCCCACACTAAGGTCGACGGGGTTGTGTAGAATGCAATTCATCAACGGCGTACAGTGGAGGTAAACGAGGACAAGCGATCCTCGCACGAGTCTTCGGATTACACGGATTTCTTCGACATCGAGCTAGGCAGGTATCCGACGACTTCTCGTCAGGGAGTTTGAGGTTGCGAAGACGGACCAGCTCAGAGGAGTTGATGGTGCATCTTGAGCGAGCGAGCGAGTAACGACTGTGTGATCAGAATGAAGCGATTGTAGTCGACGCTGATGTCGTGCTCTTCTCGTTACTTGGAGTCAGGGATATACCCACCATGGATGCTTGCTGTGTGACCGCGGCTCTAGGAGGCACAAGACTGAACATCAAGGCATCGGGCATGCTGATGGAATGTGTCTTAGTACGAATAGCCATGGAAACACTTTACAATGCGTACGATGCCCAGTCTCGGTTCGAAGCGCTTCCGAAACATCAATCATCTCTTCGACCTCCATTCGTGCGAGGTAATGTAGTATGTTGTGGTACCAACGTGAGTAGCACCGACAACCATATCACTGGGTATACCGCCCGAAGACCTCAGAGTACGGACCTTCGACATCTGCACATACTTCAAGCAATAATGCTTTCTCTCATCAGCGCCCGCCTTTTCTCTCTTCGCCGACGCACTGGAACCAAATCCCACTCCTTCGGTCGCATGGACTGATGGTGTGCTTTGTGGTACCAACGACCCATCATGCGGTACACCTCGCGAAGCACGACGCTCGCTTTCGCCAACTTCCAACTCCCCTTGATCCCTTACTGTAACACTCCGTCTCCATCTCAATATCCACATCTCCCGAGTCATGTATACTACCACGCGGCAGCCATTCCGAAGTGGGGGCTAAAGCCGGCAGTACGGCGGACTAAGTCGACCCAAAAGGACATAGAATTAAAATAGCTCGACTAGCACGGTGGCGTCGACGGCGCTAGTTAGAGCCCTTTTTTTTGTAACTACGTAATACGAATAGTCTAAACAACGCTCCCTTAGTCGTTATTAACTAGTCTAGATATAGTAATATAGGCGAAGTAAGGAGAGGTAAATACGTATATACAAATTCCATCTCATCTTTACGAGCTACTCTTAGAAGATAGTACTATACTACTATTACGACTATCGTCTACTAGCACTATATAAATATTAGAAGCCTTATATTATAAGTAAATATATAGTACCTTTTACTATATAAGGCGCTCTTACTACTAAATCTACTTCCTTCTTCCTTATAACCTAATATATTATACCTCTTATATACTATATACACTATACTTTATTAAGCTTATTCTGTTTTTAATTATCTATATAAATATTCTTAGAGCTTCTCTAAATACTATATCTTAATAGTATATCTTAGTCTTAGTAAATATATTAAGGATAGAGATAATAGTATTACCTACCTACTTAATATCCGTAATAACTAAGTAAGTAGCCTTTACTTTAAGGGGTAAGAGATCTTAAAGCTAACGTTATATAGCTCGAAGTTACTAGCTTTAACCTTAGTAATAAGTAGAAAGAGATTATAAACCTACCTTAATAATTTAAGATCTAAATTAATCTCTAGGGGACGTTCGACATAGTTACTAAGTAGGAGGTATATATTAATATAATACTAATCTAGAGCTAGTCTATATAATATATACTTATTATTCTTCTCTATTACTAATATATCGTAGTAGTATTCTCTAAATAAGTACCTATAATAAGTACGTAAGGAATCTAGTATTATATCCTAGACCTTAGCTAGGGAATAGGGTAAGTACTAAGCTATTCGCGGTTAGTTTCTACTATATAACTAGAGAAGAAAAAGCCCTACTAACTATTATAGTAATATATACGCCTTTAAGAGTACTATAGTAGTACTTATAGAAATTATATCTATAACTTAGCTAGGAGGTACTATAGTCTTATAGAGGAGAAGAAGGTAGAGAGGGTAGCTACCTACGCTATATAAGAGGAGAAGAAGTAGAAAGACGATAATTAAGTAGTACGTACCTTCTACTATAATAAGTAAGGAGCTTTAGGTAGTAAAGTAAAAAGCTAAAGGGTCTAGTAGTAATATAAGTAGATAGCGTATATTAGGTTCTAGAGATTCTTAGATTTATTAATTATATTAGAGAATAAGCTCCTAGAGATACCTAAAGGTAAGGCTAATATAGCCTAGTATTAGTATTTTAATTCTAAAAATTTATAATTTTAACCTAGCTAGATTTTCTTTCTCTAAAGTTAGACTACTATAAATATATAAAGTAACTAAGGACTTAGTAGTATTACTCTATATAATACTTTAAATAATTATTTTGTCCTTTATTACTATTATATTACTAGTACTTTCGAGCTTTCTTACCCTAGTACCTTAAAAAGTCTCTATCTCGTCTTTTATATATAGGATATCTTCTCTAGTAAGTTAGCTACGTTAGCGGCGGTAAAGTAACGGTATTTCTAGCGTAGTTAGCTTATATAATACTCGAGAACGCTATTCTTACGCCTATAACTAAGCTTATATACTAGATCTAAGGTTAGCCGTATATACTAACGAGTATATATACTTTTATAAGTAGTAGCTAGCGTTACGAGCTAATATAACTATATCGTTATAGCTATATAAGCCTATTATATAGTTATATAGCCTATATTATTATATAGAGCCTCTTACTATTTAATTTATTAGTACCTACCCTCCCTTTAGCTTTCTTTCTTAAACCTTAATATTCTATACTCCTCCTTTTAGTATATACTAGAATATACTAAGCTTATTTAATTCCTAATTACCTATATAATTAGTTATATAAATCCTCTACTAAATACTTCTTTATTATACTTATTAACTATAATATACTCTAAAGTACGACGAGGGATAGTATTATTTACTAGGATATAACTAGTAGTATAGTAAGTTAACTACCTCTAGTTAAGGAGATAAGAGATCTTATAGCTAACGTTATATAGCTTAAAGACGCTAGCTTTAACCTTAATAATAAGTAAGAAGAGATTATAAACTTAAAGAATAGTAATCTAATCTTACTTTAAGATAAGGATAATAATCTAGAGTAGTATAGTACGCGCCTAAGTAGGATTAATACCTTATTAATTTAGAGCTAGTATATATAATACTTAAATACTATTATTCTCTATAAGTAGCGTACTTTAGCTAACGTTCTCTAGTAGTAAAGTTAAGAAGGATACCGATAGTAACGATAATAAGTACTTAAGATATATTGAGAGTAGGGAGCTATTTAAGGTTAGTTTCTACTATATAACTAGAGAAGAAAAAGCTCTACTAACTATTATAAGAGTATCGTTATATTAGAAACTAGTTTAGAGGTATTTATAGTAATTATAAGGCCTTAGACTAGTTAGTACTATATAGTTACTATAAGGGGAAGTAGCTAGAGACGTACGAAGATAAGAAGACTCCTCTACTAATAGAGAGTAAGCTAAAGACTAGCCGTATAAGTAAGACGCCTACGAGGTATAGTATAATAGAGGATCTAGAGTTACTAGAGAAAAAGAGGACTAGCGTAACTAGGAGATAAGTAGATATAATATATTAAGGCCTAGAGAATATAATATTAGTAATTATATAGGAGAATAAGCTCCTAGTATTACCTAAAAGCGTAGTTAATAGATATTAGTATTAGTATTTTAGTTCTAAAATTTAACTCTACTTACCTAAAGTAAACTCCTTATCTTAACTACTATACTACTACTATACCTCTATATATATATATCTTAGCCGTAGTTACGACGCTATAGAGCTATATAATACTTCCTTTAAATTGTCTCTTATCTATTTAAACGGCGTATATAATATTTTACTCCTTAGTCCTTTATTTACTCTCTAAATCTTTATTTATATCTTAAGAAATTTATAACTTAAGTATACTATATTACTCCCTACTACTTATCTCTATTATACCTTTTCTCGTTTAGCTATATAATTAATATACCTACTAGTAGGATTATAAAGTTAACGCCTAACCTTATTAACGACCTAGTCGCCCTATATACTAATCCTCTTTAAAAGGCTACCTAGGCTAATCTTATTAACTACTACCTAGAGCTTAGTATTAACGTTACTATCCGTATAATTAGACGTATTCTTACTAAGCGTAACGCTACGAGGTACTATAGTAATACTACTACCTTAATACCTAAGCTCTAACTACGAATTACGACCTTATTCTTTAACCTATAGTTATCCGATAACCTTATACTTATAGTCCTAAGGCGGAAAGGATAGTTACTTTTAAAGAATTACTTTATATAGCTCTACTACTCTATAAGTCTTAAGTAGTTATATACTACTTACGAGTTCGAGGACTACGAAGTAGAATACTAAGAGCTTATTAAGAGGGAGCTAGATAGTAGCTTAATTAGTAGCTATAGTAAGGGA